>JAANYP010001729.1:684254-816450 GCA_020465985.1 Centrapalus pauciflorus | reverse complement strand
CGCATGTTGATATTGAAAATCTATAAACTCACTAAGCCTTGCTTACAGATGTTTCATTATAATTTTACAGGTAAAAGCAAAGGAAAATCACCTGCAGGACCTAGTACTTAGGTCATTCAAGATCCAAGTTTTGAAGCTTTCTTAGACCACTACTCAACAAACTTTCTGGTACTGATTGGAAGACAACAAATGTGGTGGTTCTGGGTAGACTTGATGTGATGTATGATGTAATGACTAGATAGATGTTACCCTTTTATAACTTTATTTTGAAATATGTAAACTTTAATCCTAATCTGTATGTACATGTAATTTTATTATTCCGAAATTTAATTACCCTATCTTAGTATGACTGATATTGTATTGTATGAATTGGGGCCTTGACTCTGAGGACTGCCCCATAAGGGGAGGTCTTCACACATATCCCTTAGTAGATCCCTGTACATTGTCACCAAATGTGACTTTTGGCCCTTTTTTCAGGTCTGAGATCACTCAGCAGGTCCTTACAACCTGTCATGTGCCCTGAGCAGCCACTGTCCAAGTACCAAACCTGGGATGGTTGTTTTTCCTGCAGAGTGACAAGAAAAATATTAGTCATATTTAGGGGAACTCATCACAGAGATGAGTTCTCCTACTTCATCAACGTCTGTTGATGGACTTGTGATATCAACACTAATATTTTCTATTTGAATGGTATCAGTTTGGATACCAGTCTCATTGACTGAGATGTTTCCAACACTGCTTATGTTAGCAGTGAGGGAACCATCAGAGTCAGCTGGTCTCATGTCCTCAGTTTCAGGACAGTCTTTGGCCAGATGTGTCTTCATTCCACACTTATAGCATTTTCTCCTCTTAGCATTTTTGGAAGAAGACCTTTCAGAGACACATTCTGAGTTATTTCTGTTGATTTTGTCAGCAGGTTTAGCAAACTTATTACTATTTGATGAATCAATAGCTTGAGTGGAAGGTTCAACAGCAACAGCTTTGCCAGTCTCTTCTTTCCTCTTTTTAGGAGGACAGATGTCAAAGATAGGAAGCTTAACTGGCTTTTGACCTTCCATAGGTTTAGGAAACTTATTCCCAAATTTCTCAGGCTGAGCAATGGCTTTGCCTTTGTTCTTCCTGAGATGTAATTGATATTGCCTATCAACATAATCATTATATTTGGTTTTGAAAAACTTATTTTCATTTAAAACCAGTTTACCACTATGATTAGAAAACTTATTTGAAATCACAGCAGGTTTGCCTTCAACATGAGACTTACCCTTGTTAAAAGCAGACTGCTTACCTTTTGAAAACTTATTTTCAAAGTGTTCAGCATTAAAAGGATTAGTATGCCTTTTTACATCAGCTTTAGACCCAAAGCCTGTTTTATCAACAGGTTTGCTGTCCACAGCTGCAGTTTGAACATGCTTTCATTTCTTTTTCTTGTGTGAATCAGCAGAGCACTTAGCAAGCTTATTTGATGGAAAACTTATTTCATCAGCAGCATTTGAGCTAGGTTCACATGAGTTGTCAGTGTTTTGAGGCCTGACAAACCTATTTGTTGAGATTAATTTACCATTCACTTTTCGAATAAAAGTGTTTGGAAGCTCACCAAGAGTGGACAAGTCTTCTTTTAAATTATTAACTTCAACAATGGAAGCTGCTGTGTCAAGATCCCCTCCAAGATAGGCTTGGATTTGTGCAGGAATCTGCTGACTTTTGCAGTGGCTGTCTTTTTGTGCAGATTGGCACCAAGAGTCAACTATCTTTTGAAGCTAAGCATGTTTTATATCTGTTTCTCTCTTCTCTTCCAGTAAAATAGAATTGATGTGTTTTAATTCATCAATCTCAGTTTCCAACTTATGGAAACTGTCTAGTTTACTGGATTTTGTTTCAAGATCAGTTTTAAGCTTAGAGATTTCAGATAATAAAACAGTATGCTTCTCAACAGTAGCTTTCAGATCAACAAGCATATATTCAAACATTTTAACTTTTTCTTCAGAACTGTAATCCATAAAATTTTGTACCTTATACATCATTGTAGGGTTCCAGTTCTCCAAGCTGCTAAAAGCTTCAGCCTCAGCCAGATCCTGCTTGAAGTTGCTTGTTAATGGGACATCAGTGTTGGCCATCAGACAGTGATTGTCTTCTTCATCAGATGATGAATCAGACTCCTCCCAGTCACAAGTCTCTGCCATAAGTCCCTATTGCCGGTTGGAAACCACTGAGTTTTCCAACTTCCTCAGCTTAGCCATAGCCATAAGGTACTTAACCCTATAGCCATCATCCCTGTTTGTCTTGTGTGGTTTGGATGACTGACCAACAGCTTTTGACACACAATCAGCAGCTATATGGCCAGGTTTGCCACATTTGAAGCACTCAGCTTTGGTATTATCAAATGCCTTCTTTTTAACAGCATTTGAGCTTCCCTGCAGCATGTTTCTTCCAAACCTTTTCTTGTTGAACCTTTTGACAAGCATGGCTATCATTTTCTCATCATCCAGATTAGCAATATCTGCATTGTCTTCCTCATCAGACATTTCCTCCTTATCATCAGCCTGTTGATCAGGTTGAGTGAACACATCACTCACTTGATTTACAGGTTGTTTCACACTGGCCACAAAGGCTGCACCTTTCTTAGATACTTCCAAGGCATTTCTCTTCTATTGCCTTGACTGCTGATCATTCAGTAAGGATCCATACAGATTAACAAGATCCATACTTCTGATGGTACCTGAATTCCTTAAGATTGTAGAAAAATAATTCCATTCTTCAGGCAGGACGTCTAAGAATTTGTTTACCAAAGTCAGGCTGTCCTTGGTGATCCCAACGGCTTTGAGATCATTTACCAGAGCAGTAAACCTGGTGTTGGTTTCAGTGAGAGTCTCCTTTGGTTTTGCAAAGAAAAGTTCATACTGTCTAACAAGATTATTAATCCTGTTGTCCAGTGTGATTGTGGGTCCATCATAGACAGTACACAGAGTATCCCACATCTCCTTTGCAGTCTTCATCTTCTCAACCTGTTTGAACACATCATCAGGCAGAGAGATGACCAGGTTATTTTTGGCCTTTGCATCAAGAGCCACCAGTCTTTCGTCTTCATCAGACCATTGAGCTTTTGCTTTCTCAATGTTCTGATTTCAGGAGTAGCTCCTTCAACAGCAGGAGTTATAGTTGTAACAGAGGTTGGCACATAGGGACCCTCCATTACAATCTCTGGTAGTTGCACATCTAGATTCTCTAAGTAGAGCATCATTCTGCAGTTCCAACCAGAAAAGTTCTGATGATTGAACTTTGGAGGTTTGCCCATTGAGCCATTGTCATAATATGAGGAATTTGCAGCACTGTTGTCCATGGAAACTTTGGGAGAATGAGAGATATAGAATGACACACACTCTAGCCTGCTCTGATACCAGTTGTAGGTCCCGAAAGGTTTCCCAAGTATATAGCCTTAAGCTGTAGAGGGGGGGGGGGGGGTGAATACAACAATTTAAAAACTACACACTATTTTCTTAATGTTTGTATGTATTATTAACAAATATTAATTACAAACAAGCTTGACTGCGGAAAGGTTCAAGCTGAGATGACAGATGCAACAGTATGTCAAGTAGTCTAAGACACACATAAACTAGTTACAATGAATACACTCACTATGTTTACAAGACTCAGAAGGACAGCTTGAATAAGAACAGCTTAAGCACAAAGCACTGTTTTATCCAAGCAGACTTGCATGCATGAAATATACACTTTAATGCACGTTCACTCTTGGCTTCAGCACTTAGCTTTTTGGCTTATTCTTTCAATCCTTTCAAGTTTCCTTTTATACTCACTCAGAGAATCTAAGAGAAGCTTCTTCATTGGACGAAAGGAAAAGGAGAAGTCTTGTTGAAAAAGACAACATAAACTTTTCTGCACATTCTGAAAAGCAGACTTGTCTTCAAGTGGACATAACTTTTGTCTTTTCTTCTTGTCTACTATTGCATTAGCCTTAACTAAATAAGGAATGTCAACTTTGCGTCTTTCTTCCTTTGTCAAGGCCTATTTTGATATAAGAAAAAGGTCTGTCACCCTTTTTCAAATATCCTTTTGTCTTCATGTAACAGAACAGCTTGTGCAGGCTGAGCAGTTCTGTTTTCCACTTTGTCTTCGACTTTGTAAACTGATCTTCTAGCCAAAAAACAATACATGAGGACTTGGAAACATATTCCATAAATTGTTTAGCCTGTTCACAAAGAACAGGTTCTGTTCACAAAGAACAGAACACTTGTAAACTGCCCAAGCTGCTCACCAGTGTAGAGCAGCGTAGACAGTTTATGTCCAGCCTGTTCAGCAGACTGAAGAGCTTGGACAAACTGCCTTTGTTGCAACACATGCAACGCATAGAACAGCTTTAACTGATATTGCAAATCACTTTACATGTTTCATTAAGGCATAAACAGGCCTTAAATTATACATTTCAAGTGCATCAACAGGTTTGATTAAGAATCTCCCCCTTAGATGCAGAACAGGTTTGACTGAGGCCTTTTTGTGCCTAACAAACATTAGTAAAGAAAATCATAACTCTAGTAAAGAAAAGTTCAATTTTAGTAAAAAAAATGTCTAAAATTTTTCAGGTTTGAACCCATAAATCAAACCTTGTTCGAAAAACCAAAAACCAGAAAACCCACGGATGTAAACAGAAAAACCGATGATTCAAACCAGAAAATCGAAAAACCGAAACCGGAAAAAAGCAAAACCGAACGGTCTCTCCATTTCAAAAATCGGAATTTTCAGTTTGAGTTCGGTTACGGCCAAAAACCAAACCGAACCGTCCCATGCTCACCGCTACCATATTGTATCGAACATTATCTCTTTACAAGATCCTCCAGAATCTAAACTGGAACCAGTGGTGCCCTCACTCGAAACCATTAATCAAAACACATCATCCATCCACACACTAACCCCTGAGCTTCTCTCACGTTCACCCCTGTCACACGAAACAAAATGGACCTATAATCACCCAACTAAACTAATCATTGGTGATATTTCCACTGGGGTTCAAACTCGAAGGGCATCTGCTAACGAATGTCTATTTGCGTCATTCCTTAGTATGATTGAGCCTACTCGTGACCTTGAAAGACACTAACCGAATAGTACCAATGCAAGAAGAGCTCAACCAGTTTGAATAGCTAAGAGTATGGCGGCTAGTTCCCAAACCAAAAGGCCGAATGATAATCGAGACCAAATGGATCTTCAAGAATAAACGAGATGAAAACGTAAATGTTATATGAAACAAGGAGAGAGTAGTCGCTCCAGTTGCATAGATTTAAGATATCCAAATCTTCTTGGCGTATGCAGCACACAAAGAATTCAGAGTGTACCAAATGGACGTTAAGACCACCTTCTTAAAATAGTGAACTAAACGAGGAGGTGTATGTTAAAGAACCATAAGGTTTTATTGATGCACATAAACCGAACCATGTTTATGTGCTAGATAAAGCTCTCTATGGTTTGAAACAAGCATATCGAGCTTGGTATGAAAGTCTCTCGAACTTTATTACTTCTGCAGATTTAGTAAGGGTGTGGTGGATAGAACTCTGTTCACAAAAATGGAAGACCCACACATAATGCTAGTGCAAATATATGTAGATGATATTATATTTGGATCTACTAACCTAAGTTTTGTAAGGAAGTTTCATCCCTAATGTAGTCCAGTTTTAATACGAGTATGATGAAGAAAATGAATGTTTTCCTACGATTACAAGTGAAACAACTTGAAGATGGGATATTTGTGAACCAGTCAAAATATACTCTTGACATTCTCAAGATGTATAAGTTGGACTCTTGCACGGCTATCGCAACTCCCATTGCTTCAAACTGTAAGTTGGAGACTCATCCCGCTGGGAAAAGTGTCGATAATACAACTTACAGAGGGATGATTGGTTACTTACTCTACCTTACGGCCAGAAGACCGGATATAATGTTTCCTAAATGTCTTTATGCTCGTTTTTTGGCCGACCCAAAAGAATCACACCTTACTGCGGTTAAACGCATATTGCGTTATCTTAAGGGTACACCCGGTCTTGGTCTATGGTTTCCAAAGGGAACCAACTTTGATCTTACCGACTTTTCAGATGCTGATTTTGCAGGTTGCAGAGTATACCAGAAAAGCACATCAGGTGGGATTCAGTTTTTGGGTGATAGACCGGTGAGTTGGTCTTCAAAAAAACAGAACTGTGTATCCACATCCACAGCCGAAGCTGAGTATGTAGCAGCCGCAAGCTGTTGCTCTCAAGTGCTATGGATGAGAACACAGTTACGTGATTATGGATTTTCACTCACCAACCTCCCAATATACTGTGATTCCCGAAGTGCAATCGCTATATCTTGCAATCCCTTGCAGCACTCAAGAACAAAACATGTAGACATCAGGTTTCATTTCATTAAAGACCTCGTAGAAAAAGGGACAATAGAACTGTATTTTGTAGGCACAAAATTTCAACTTGGTGAGATATATACTAAGGTTCTAGACGAACCTCGTTTTCGGTTCTTAGTATCTCAAATTGGCATGTTAAATACCACTCTAGTTGAATATAAGATACTCTTTAAATAAGTCTGTTTCAAACAATTATCATAATTGTATGAAATTTCTTTATTTAGAAAATTTCTGGTGCATCAGTTTAAAGAAAGTGTCACAAAATTATTTTTAGTGGTTGTTTATCTATGTATGTCTTTAATGTTGGTAAACCTGACAATTGCTATGCGATATGTTCATTTTTGAGTGGGAAGCTTCAATATCCAGGTTCCTCGGACTTTCAAAATTCTATAGGGGCTCTGGATTCAATTTAAAAGGGTAATTGTCTAATTTAGGGGGTGGAAAAGATGAAATGTATTTTCAAATTATTTTAATTAATTAATTTTTTTTCTTGTGTCTTACTTTGAAAAAATCTTAATACATACAAAAAGATTTTATGTAATATTGTCATTTGCAAATATTCCGAAAATTCAAAAAGATTTTCATTTGTTCCTTATGTCTAATTACTTTTAATGTTAGCTTATTTATTTTTTTCTTTATGATTAGTTGTTGAATTTTTCTTAAAATGAAAATCACAAAAATATTTTAATTTTTTTTGGGTCACATTTAATTTGTTAAATCATTTTTGTCTTTGAATTTCCTCATTGTTGAAGTTCGTTCAACATATATCAAGGCCCAAAAATGTTTAAACTTAAGGCCTAATATTTTAAAATAACACGTGGGTCTTGGGCTGACCCGCGCCTGAGCCATCATTATAAATAGGCGGCAATCCTTTCCTTCTCCCCTACGCTCCTTCTCCGATGCTGTTCTCACCGTAAAACCGCCATGATCACACACTTTTCACTTAGAAAACCTCCATTTGTACTCATTTTTCTCAAGATTTTTTGCATATTCCTTCTCATCTACTATCAGGTAACACTTCTATTCTTTTTTATTTTTCAGTATAACATCCATTTCATCAGTTTTCAAATTCTAGATATTTTTGAGGGTTTTCCCTCTGATTTTTAGCTTTTTAGGTTATTAGATCTTCTTTTTAAGTGTTCATGCAGTTAGGAAATGTGTTAGTAATCATTTGTAGTATTAGGATCTGCAGTTTTATGCAATTCTTTGCATATGGCACTGTAGACGTCTGCATGTGCATGAACACATTAAATGATGTGTTCTAAGTACAACTTCGGGTGCACCCGAAGTTTCGCATGACACATGAAGTTCGGGTGATATGCATGAAATATATGTAAGTATCTGCATTGGACCCATCCGTACTTCGGATCCATCCGTATTTCAGACCATTTGAAATATTGGTCTATCGTAAGTGTCTATGTATCTGCATTGGACCCATCCGAACTTCGGACCATTTGAAATATTGGTGTATAATAAGTGTCTATGTATCTGCATTGGGCCCATCCGAACTTCGGGTCCATCCGAATTTCAGACCACTTGAAATTTGGTCCACCATAATTGTCTAAGTATCTGCATTGGACTCATCCGAACTTCGGGCCCATCTGAAATTCAGACCATCTGAACTTCGACTGTTCATATTTGTCTAAGTGTATCAAGAACCCATCAGAACTTCGGTTTAATACGAAACTTGGGTCCATCCGAACTTCTGGCCATCTACGTGTTCGATTCCTTCACTTACATTATTTGTCCTGCATAACCCCATCCGAACATCGATTCTAACCAAATGTCAGACAGGGTTCATCCGAACTTTGAGTTTCCATCCGAAGTTCAATACTTGGTCACTTTTTTTTTTCATTTTCATTGCATATCAAAATTCTCCAAAAACAAAATAAGTTCCTAGTCTTTGCACCATTGGTTCTAGTTACCAATAGGAGTTTGAGTGAACACATCTGATCTAACATCGTTCTCTTAATGATCAACTTTGGATTTCCTTTAGTATAGTTTTCATTCTACTAATAAAAATCCCGATGCTTTAAACAAAATAAATGGGTTCTATCTCACACCTATTTCAAACTAAATCACAATGTCCTACTTATTTATACAAGTCTGCTTAACTAACCAATTCGTATTAATATAGGACTCATGGAACAATCAATTTCTCTAACCATTCCCCATCTTCCTATCCCTCTTAACAACCAACAACTTCCAGAAGCCACCCTCCTTCATCCAACCCACTACACTGAATTCGCCCCCATAACTGGCAGCTAGGCCTGTCACTTCTCCGTGACGAAGCCGAGGATATCACCTTTGATATCCTCAAAGGCCATCCTATCTACTATTCCCTCACCACTGCCATCACTTTACCTAGTATATACCTCCAACAATTTTGGTTCCATCTCAAATATGTCGCTGAGGCAATCCTTCATTCGTCACCAAAATTGACTCCGTTCCTATCCGCCTCACCCTTGACACCATCCGTCACATTCTCCGCCTCCCAACAGAACTCTATTCCCTCCAAAACCGCACCTTCGCCTCCATACCCAAACCTGATCAAATCCTCCATAAAGTCCAAACTCTTGGCTATGACGGTGTCCTTTGAAAGCCGTCTGATTTCAAGACGAAGCAATTGCAATTGCACTGGCATGTACTTTTTAATGTTCTTAACAGATTTTCCACCGGGAAACACTCTGGGCACGACTCCGCCAGCATCCATGTACTGGCAATGTTCTCTGCATTTTCTAATGACCGCCATTTCGACTATGCGCAGTTCATCTTTGATGAATTTAAAACGGTGGTCGACAAGGGGACCAAAAGAGAAAGAAAGTTCATTCCCTTCCAAAGATTCCTTCAACTCTTTGTCCATTATGCCATGGAGAACGATGAAGACATCCATGAAAGATAGGAGGCCGATGTCTTCAAAATAGTTGCACTTTAAAGCTTCAAGCTCCCGAGAGAACTTCCTCGGGTGCCAGTGATGTACATCCCCCAGTCCCTTCTTAGACTTGCAGACTGGCGGACAGAGAGGGTTAGGGTATGTTTTCAAGAAGTTTACCTAGAAGAGACTCTGTCAGATCTGACAGAGTCATCCACTTCTACTAGTGAGAAGAGTGTGAGTGAGTAAGAGGGAGATGAGGCTAATAATGAAAACATTTTGGGGTCAGGTGAGTGGGAGTTGACCGCGGATAAAGAGGGAGAAGAATGAGAGGCCAGAGACGGTTCTATGACCCTTTGAGGGCTGAGAGTGTGAGAGCTGAGGGAGAACCATCAACCCAAAGCCGGACAAGTCACCATAAGGCTACTAGTCTAGTAGCCACCTCTAAGTCCCGAGCCACTCAGGTTCCCTGCAACGGGAACCTGTTTCATTTCACGGGGATAAAGCTCATATGCCATCACCCCCTCACTCGGAGGGGGGAGATGTTGAACAACGTCGCCTGTTGCCCCCGGTGACCGCCGCTCCTTCGACCACAGCTAACTCTAGACCCCATATCAAATTTCCACATATAAAATATGTCTCCGTGATGTCTCCTCCAACATCCCGATCTGCATCCCCAGCCGGTGATGCAGAGATTAATTATGGAAATCCTGTAGCGGCCACAACAATGTTGTCTGCGTCAGGTCATCAAGGGGTAACTCCCGAGATGTTAACGACTATTCTCCATGAAGCCAGAGTTGTCACCCAGGCTAAACTGGTAGCCCTCAAGGAAGCTTCTGAGGAACAACATTCCTCCATTCTCTCTTTCTCTTAAAGTGAAAGGGTGCTGCAACTCAGGAGTTGCCACCATCAACCTAATCAGTCCAATCTACAGCTGTCATCCACGCCCTTCAGGATCAGATGGCCACCACAGCTGCTCTGTTTACAGACTCAATAGAACATCTACAGAGACTTTTTCTTGAGGATAGATGCGATATGAATAAGAGGAAGGATCGACTAGAATCAGAGTTATTGATCTCCAACAGCTTTTTCACCCTCAGGCCAGTGCTCCAAAAAGAAAAATTGATGATCAGGACGACCTTGATCATCCCGTGGGGGAGAACGCCCCAGATTAGAGCCAGAGGGAATGACGATAGGGTTTAAATGGTTTGGTACAGAACAAGAAGGTCCAGAATCTACAGCCGAAGAGCCAAAGGGGTCAGAGAGGCAAGAGGTTGACGATTCATTGGCATTGGTACTTTATGAGGGTCGTTCGGTAGAACCTGAACTTGAGTTGATCATACTTAACCCGACGACACCTCCTCATCCTTTGACTTTTTAAATGAACCATCCAATCCTGAAACAGAAACACAACCTGAAACAACCTCAGCCCCCACTTATCTGCTCCAACGACTTTTCAAGCAACTCCTAACCCCACATCCCTAAAGATGCGAATTCTAATTCGCCCTCTCTCACAAGTCCAAGAAACTACTCCCCCACCAGTCGAAACTACAACAACAGTAGACTGCTTCCAGACCAATGCACCCGAGCCCGAAGCCAAAGTTGATGAATCAGAAGCAAACTGGGTGTACTTGTTCTCTAGAGGTCATTTACCTGAATTGCCTCCTCAGGAGAAAAGACAGCTGGTTGAGACTCATCAAGAACACGTCTATCATCTTCTACATGTTGACCAGGCTGAAGTAGATCGAGGCCAAACTAGAGGTTTAAAAGCTCACCTCTCGAAGATGTCTTTTTGATGACCTTTGCAAACCTTTCCTGAAAGATCGTTTTAGAGTAGTTTTTATTAAGAACCTAGGCAACTACAGCCGAAGGCTCCTCATGAAACATCATGATCGTTCCAAGGGGGAGTGATGATACTGTAATATTGCATGTTTTTGGTAGTTTTAAAGGCTCATATATGCATGTTCACTTCGTAACTTCAGTACTTTTATGCAATATTTCCTTTTTAGGGTCAGGAAGTCATTTAAAAATACCACGAAAAAAGTTCATCTCGAAAGGCACAGGTCGGGGAGTAGGGCTACTCCCCCTCAACGCTCCAAAACAGTAAGATTTAAACTTAAAGACTAGTTCCAACGCAGGCTGGCGTACCCTCGTCCGCAGGGGGGCGCAGGGCTGCGCCCCTACGGTGTAAAAACCCTGTGGCTGCTTTTTGACATCGAAAACCCTAAAAATCACGACCTCTATAAATAGGGGGCGCCTCCTATACGATTTATAGCTCTCACATTATTAAAAACGCTTGCGGAGCCCTGCTACGGTCGATTCAGGGATCAAAGTACGAAGAATTGGAGTGTTGATCTTTCATCGTCTACAAGCCCGGAGATGATTTCCATAATCATTATCGATCAAGAACACGCGATAGAAGGCTAAGCTTTCCATAACCATTTGCGGAGGATCTACGACTAAGTTTTATTTATTTGAACGTTTATATGTGTATTGATGTGTTTTATAATTTTTGAATATTTCTTGTTACACAAATGATGTACTTTGGGTTATTATTATGATTGAATGATTTCATTGGTAAAAGCAAGAAAGTTCTCATGGTGTTACTATTTCTGCCGAGTCCATAGGCTAGGTTTTAAGACAAGTAATTAATGTTGCATGCGCTATGCCGAGATTTATTGATTAAAGGATTCATGATTAATATAATTGAGTAATTGGTTATGTCTATGTGACCATTGCATGATGTTTAATTAAGTAATAACTTATTCCGTAGTGAATTTGTAAATGATTATCTTTAATTTAGTCTGTTAATTAATTGTAGTTTGATTTGCCATTGTTTTAGCATTAATATAGTTTTAATCAATTTTCCAAACAATCCAAAATTGATGAATCAGAAGCAAGTTGGGTGTACTGGTAATCTAGTGGTCATTTACCTGAATTACCTCCTCAGGAGAAAAGACAACTGGTTGACAATCATCAAGAACAAGTCTATCATCTTCTACATGTCAACCAGGCTGAAGTAGATCGAGGCCAAACCAGAGGATTAAAAGCTCACCCATCAATGATGTCTTCTGATGACCTTTGTAAACCTTTCTAGGAAGACCATTTCAAACTAGTTTTTATGAAGAACACAGGCAACTACAGTCGAAGGCTCCTCATGGAACTTAATGATCATTCCAAGGCGGAGCAAGTAGAGTACAATAAGATAATGCTAAGAGAACACAGAAAGAAAGAGCTGGTTTGGTCTAAGTCTAGAATCAAAAAGGTCCCAAGAATAACTCCATATAAAAGAGCTTGAGTTTTCACGCCGTCCTTCTCTTTCATCAAAGAAGACAGATCTCATCACGAGGTAAACGTGCCGGACCTTGATATTATGACATTCAATGACATTGAGTTCATGCACGACAAGTTGTCCTGAAAAATGAATGCATCAAAGTCTATTGAAAATGCTTTGTGCGCGCTTGTTATATGTATGAACAGACAATCGATCGTGATGTGACGAGCCGTCATTGTGGCCCGTAGAAATAGTTCCAAACTACCTACTACTTTAGAGAAATAAGGGTCGAATCTGCAAGGAGCGTGTATGTTTATTTGGGTTATATTGCTAGTTTCTTTATGATTAGAAAAGGGATTTAAATTGCAAATTGGATTGTTTGGAATGGTGATTAAAACTAAACTAATACTAAGCAATGGCAAATCAAACTACTATCGAATAACAAATCAAATTAAAGATAACTATTTATGTATTCACTACGGCATGGTTAATAATTTATTGAATATCATACAAGGTCACATAGACATAACCAATTAGTTAATTATATTAATCATGAACCCTTTAATCAATAAAACTTGGTATAGCGCATGCAATATTAATTACTTGTCTTAATCCCTAAACGATAGACTCAGCACAAATAATAATATCACTATGAACTATCTTGCTTTTACCAATCAAACATTCAATCAAAACAATAACCCAAAAGTATATCATTTGCATTACATAAAATATTCAATAATCATAAACACATCAATACAATAAATAACATTCAATTTAATAAAATTAGCCGTATATCCTCTGCAAAGGGCCATGAATCGTTTAGCCCTCCATCACGTGTTCTTCACTAGAAATGATTATAGAGATCATATTTAGGCTTCTTTGGAGATGAATGGTTGGCACTTCACTTCTTCGTACTTGATTCGTGACTCGATTGCAGCAAGACTTCGCCAGCGTTTTCAATTATTCGAAACTTTCAAAATGGCCGCAAATCACCTCTATTTATAGAGGACATGATTTCTAGGGTTTTGGACTCAGAAAATCGGCTGTAGGGTTTTCACGCCACACGGGTGTAGACCAGGCGCAAGCCTACGCTTGCCCCTGCGCTGGGGGCTACATCCAGGGCTGCGCTGGAAGTGCTCTCTAACGTCCAAACTTACTGTTTTGGCAGCGTAGGGTGGCGTAGTGCTGTGCCTACACCTGCACGTTTCGCGCTGAATTTTTTCGAGCTGCTTCCAATTTAATTCCTGACCCTGAAATACAAATATGATGTAAAAGTACGATAGTTACAAAGTAAAAGTGCATACATAAGCCTTAAAGATTACCGAAAACACATTATATTATAGTCTCATCAAAACTCCCAACTTAACTCTTGATCGTCCCCGAACAAGCCTTATAATCAGAAAGGGATAATTGCGCAAAAAACCTTTAACTTGACAGTTTTTTGTGATTAAAACCCCAAACCATTTTTCGTTGTATAGAAAACCCTGAACTAACTAAAAATCAGTAAATCAAGGTTTTATCAATGGGTAACCGGTTGAAACCGCTTATTAATCATACATGGACCGGTAAATAATCTACGTGGAATAAATTTTAATTGTTGAAACTATTTGTCAAGTATTACACATCATTTAAAACCTCTTTGATAATTTTTAATTGTAATTTTTAAATGAGATTTCATCATCTACGAGCATTAAAATGATGTATAATACTTGGAAACTGATTTCAACAATTAAAAGTTATTCTACGTAGGTTATTTACCAGTTCACGTAGGATTAATAACTGGTTTCAACCTAATACTCATCGATAAAACCTTGATTTACATATTTTTAGTTAGTTCGGGGTTTTCTATGCAACGAAAAATAGTTTGGGGTTTTAGTCATAAAATGCTGACAAGTTTAGGGTTTTTTGCGCAATTAACCCAATCAGAAATAACTATGTTCTGATTATATAAGCAGTGTGTTCAGTAAGTCTACGTTAAGTTAGCCTTCACAATATTGCATTTAAATTCTAAGATGTAAGTTAAAGAACGCTTTCGGTTAAGACATATTTTCCTTAGAATTTATAAAATGCATCCCACTCTTGGAAATTTTCCTTTTAGCTCAAGGTTACAAGTCTTAAAACATGTGGGTCTTTTGACCATCTTTTTCCTCTATTCATGTATACATGAAGATGTTAGTTTTAATTACCATGCTTATATCTATTTTTTTTCTTTTCTAACTCAAGTTAACCAAAGCTTTCTGATTGGTCCATGTAGCGAGATTTAGGTCAATCACTCCCAAACCAGATGGTTTCAGGGGATTAGGCATGAATGGTACCCCAAAGGACTTACTTATTCGAACCAACTAGGCTACACTTGAATCTTTTTGAGGCTAGAAACATGATTAAGCTCTCCCCCTTATTGCATGAGTTTTCCAAAATCTTTTGACACATTACTTATATTTAAGCACAAATATACCTTAACCTACTTGAATTCAACTTACATAAAAATGTTAATGATTATTACGACTCTTAGCCCAATTCTAGAATTTCCTACTAACACTTTCTAATTTCAAGTACATTTTTCTATTTATCATCATTTTCCGCATCCTGATCAGCAAGACTAGAATCATTGGGGGAAGTCTAAAGAACTACATCAACATTAAGCACTTCTAAAAGGACTCGGCTAAATAAAAAAATTATTAACTAATGAAATAAAATTGCGAATTACATAACTAAAACTGTCAGGATCTGAACTTAACTACCTAAGATTAACTGATTTGAATTAATCAAAGTGTAAACCAATAATCTTGTATTAAATCACAGTCTAATTAAGAAGTTTGCAGAATAACACTTAATTACTTTAGTAAAAGCTTTCAGAATTCATAACAGATAAAGATTAATAAAAAAACAAAATTGCTTGCATTGCTAAACTGAATGATTACAATCACCTCTAATCTGTTTGATTAGACGAAGAACACAAATTGTTCTTGGGGTTTTACAACCTTAGAGGCTTATGAAAACTTAAACAAAAAGCAATTTCAAACTTAAATGTGCAGAAACTTGATTACAATAGAAAAACCTATTCTATTTATATATAAAGCTTTCTGACTTGTTTCCTTGAAGGACTCTGACTTCTCTTGATAGTAGATATGCTGGAATCTTCGTGTAAATATCTTTTCCTGAATATCAGCACTTTCTGTTTATGAAACTGTTGAGTAGCTTGAATCACTTTGCAGCTTGAGTGAAATTACTCTGGCATCATGAACTTTTATACTAGCAGCTTGATCTTCTTCAACTAACAGCATGAACTTTGTACTTACATTGAAATTCTACTAACAGTCTGAGAAGTCTAACTAACAGTTTGAACAGCTTAGAATATTTCCCAACAATCTCCCCCTAACTTAAATTCTTTACAAAAGACTTTAAGTTCTATACAAATAAGGAAATAAAACAAGTAAACTTTTATTTACAAACCAAGGCTTTCAAAAACTTACAACTGTGCAAGTTTTTGATTGACTGCCTTCAAAAATTCTTTCTTCAGATCTTCTTTATCATAATATATTCTTACTGATCTCATCTAAAGTAGCATAGCCTTTGGAAGATCATAAAATTCAAAATTGAAGAACATACCGGATCCATTTGCAAACCTGATTCTGCAAGTCTTTGATTTGACAAACAGATCAACTTGTGCAATTTTCATCTCCTTGGCATCTTCTATATCCTTCCTTATTGACTCAGGATCAAAAATGCTCTGCAGATCTTTAATGGCCTGCTTTACTTGTGGGAGGGAAGATCTAGCTTGAGTTGCAGTCTCAACATGATACATTCTTGTGAGCTCATCTCTGGTCATCCCTTGGACCATATGCATCATACTTTTATATTATTCCTCAGGACCAGTTTCTCTTCTTACTACAAAATGATATCTTAAGTCAGTGTTATCCATTGACTTAGCATACCAGTAAGTAATAAGAGGTTTTGAGAAATCATGTTGGTCGAGGGACTTTTCAATCTCCATCACTTTTTGCAGCTGATGCTCAAACAACACCGTTTTAACCTGATCAAGCTTTGCTTGTGAAATTGTATTTGATTGATGAATAGGAGCAGCAGCTTGAACAGAAGGAGCAGGATCACTAACAGCAGCTTGAACATTACTTATACCAGCTTGAACTGGATCTTGTGATCTTTGGACTTCTTGGGAGACTTTGGCTACCTTCCGCTTTTCCATTTCTTTGTCATGGATATCTTGCAGCCTTTCTGTGCTCATGGACTGAGCCATCTTCTTTGGGATGCCAGCTGAAAAGGCAAAATTAATCAAAAATATTCTATGCTCAGCCTTTGAATGCCCTGTTGGCATTTTCCTCTTCCTTTCACCTTGCTTGACCACAAACCCTCTTAGGTAAGAACCTAAGGTTTCATCATCTTGCATTGGGGCATGGGTTTGCTGGTCTAAAGCCTGATCTTGTTCTTCTACTATTTTTCTGGCAATTTCAGCATCAAAGGCAATCTGGGCTTCTCTAGTAGAAAATTTATGCTTTGGAGACTCAATGAGAATACCCTTGCCCTTATCTTTGGTAGCAGAAGATGTAGCTTGGATTGAACTAATGGGAGCCTGAATTCCTTCTCTTATCACAACCCCAGTTGTTTTTGTAGAAGCAGCTTGAATTTCTAGGCTAACAGCTTGAGAAGCTGTTGTGACTGCTAGCCTAGAATCTTGGACTGTTGGAGCTGCTTGGACTGATTGAGGGATCTCCTGATTCTCCCCCTTTTTGGAAGCACTGGTTTGGTCTGGAGGACCTACAACCTTTGCCAATTGGGTTCGAATCATTTGCTCTAATTTAATGATCTTATGTCCACAGAGGGTGAACCATTTGTGGAGATAATCCATTCTTTTGTTTTGAGCCACTTCTGCCTGTCTGAGTGCAATAATTTGTGCCCCCTGTGCAGCAATGATGGACTGATGATATTCCAACATTGCTACAACAGGTTTCAGCTTAGGATCCGTCAATAACATGAGTTGTAGACTAGCCTCAAGATCAGCAAACGAATGTGGTGCTTGGGATCTATCACTGGCATGAATTCCAGAAATAGAAACCTCTGGGCCCCTCTGTTCTTTGTACTGGGGACTTCCAGATGGTGCTTGCACACCTTCTGTTGCCATGGGTGTGGTCTTATTGATGTAGGCACTGTCCTGTGCCTCTTGTGCAGAAGAAACAGTAGTGTCAGCCACAGAACCCATATGGACAATCTCTGTTGAGATGTCCACCTCCTGATTGAGGTTGGGAGTGTCCTCAATGGGTGCCCTTTGTATATTCTGTGCAGAAGTGTCCTCCTGCATAGGGTTATTTGGCTCTTGGATGAGGGCTGAGGAGGAAGGAGCTCCTGGTCTTCTTTTCCTTTTGTACAGTTTGAGTGGAGGTGTGGGCTGAGCAACAGGAACAGAAGGCATTTGAGTATCATGAGGAGTGGGTTGGGGTCCTGGGGGTGAAGCAGTAATGTTAGGCTGAGCCTGCACAGGACCCTCTCCTCTGTTTCTTGGAATGATGCCCAACATTGCAGAAGGCACTTTGTTTTAGAAGACGTTTTATTGAAGGTAAAGTGTGCCTATGGGAAACATGAATCCTTTTATGTACATTGAAATTACTACATGTTCGTGCAATAATTTCAGCCAAAAATCTAGGATACATAAAAAATTTCCCATGTTTTAGGGCATAATGCCTTAGCATACCCTGAAAAATCATATTTGAAAAATTGAACTGTTGGCCAGTTGATAAACACTCTGAGGCAGTGGCTATATTTGATGAAAATTCCGACCAACCAGTTCTTTTTGGGCTTATACATTGCTGAATAATATGTACAAGATATTTCCACTTAGGGGCAAAATTTGTTTTAAAGAAAGTAAATGATTCAGCAGGACCCCTATATCCAATGGCATGAAGACCATTATGTAAAGCATCAAAAGATAGGTCTGATATACCCGAGGCATCTTGAAGATGCAGATGTTGGCGAATGATCTCCTCAGTGATAGAGACAGTGTTGCCATCAATTTTGGATATCAGGGATGTGACTCCATTAATGGTTTTGACTGAGGCAGATTTCCAGAACTGTTCTATATGAGATATGTAGATAGTAGGATTGATGGTAAGGGCATGATGGCTATGGGAACTTCGAAGGAAGTCCATCATGTCATGGAATGGTTCAAGATCAGCGTGTTTGAGAGAGTAGGGTAAGCAGTTGTGTTCTTTGACGAACTCCATTGATGAACGAAGAATTTAGAGTTTCAGTGATGTGCGTGGGAATTGTTCAGGGAATCGAAGAAGGGTTCTGGAAGATATTTTGCAACTGGTAGTTACAATGGAATGAAACTGGAACCTTTAAAGGTTTTGAAAAATATCTAAACCCGCGCACACACTTATGTAAATGACCAGATTACCCTGCACCCTTTGACAGATCAAGTGAAACAACTAACAGTCCGAGGAAATGAACTAGCAGCTTGAGAAAATACTCAAGCTGTTAGTTGAAAATTTAGACGACTGTTAATGAAACAGTGACTCCCCCTTAATCAAGCATATGTATAAAGAAGAACAAATTAATCCATATTAACCATACCAATATTTGATACTAGGAAGGTGAATCTTCCTACATCAAATGGTTTTGTAAATAGATCAGCTAAGTGATCATCAGTATGAATTTTGGTAACTTGGATTAATTTCTTCTCATTGCAGTCCCTTATAAAATGAAATCTAATTTCTATATGCTTGGTTTTGGGAAATTTCACTGGATTTTGTACAATGCTAATTGCACTTGAATTGTCAATATAATTGGGAGTGGATAGGAAATTCATACCATAGTCTCTCAGTTGATTTTGAATCCACATCACTTGGGAGCAGCAACTTGCAGCTGCTACATATTCTGCTTCAGTAGATGAAGTGGAGACAGTCGTTTGCTTTTTGCATTGCCAAGAGACCAATCTTGTTCCCAAGTATTGACATCCACCAGTTGTGGATTTTTTGTCAATATTGCATCCTCCATAATCACTATCCGAATAGGCTGTTAATTCAAGAGGAGAGTCTTTAGGATACCGGAGGCCTAAATGTGGTTGGCCTTTGAGATATCTAAAGATTCTCTTAACAACAACCAAATGGGAGTCCTTTGGAGAACATTGAAACCTAGCACACACACAAACAGCAAACGTAATATCATGTCTAGAAGATGTTAGATACATAAGAGATTCTATTAGAGATCTGTATACATGAATGTCCACATCTATTCCATCTTTGTCTGTATGGAGCTGCTTGTGAGGATCCATAGGAGTAGTTGCAACTTTGGTATCTTGATACCCAAACTTTTCCAGTATGTCTTTAACATACTTTGATTGGCTTATGAAGAGTCCTGTGGGCTTCTGCTTGACCTGCAATCCTAGAAAGAAGGTGAGTTCTCCCATTGAACTCATTTGAAAGGTTTTGTGCATTAAAGCCTCAAACTCTTTGCACAGACTGTCATTGGTTGATCCAAAGATGATATCATCAACATATATTTGTACAAGCAGAACCTCAGATTTGATGGACTTTGTGAATAATGTTTTGTCCAGAGTGCGTCTCTTGAACCTATTTTGTAGAAGGTATGATGACAAAGTTCATACCATGCTCTAGGAGCTTGATGGAGTCCATAGAGAGCCTTATCTAGCTTGTAGACTCTATCTGGATACTTGTAGTCCTCAAAACTAGGAGGCTGACACACATAGACCTCCTCTTCAATTGTGCCATATAGAAAAGCAGACTTCACATCCATTTGATACACTTTAAAACCTTTGAAGCTTGCATAAGCTAAAAATAGTCTGATGGCTTCAATTCTTGCCACTGGAGCAAATACATCATCATAATCTATGCCTTCCTCTTGAGTGTACCCTTGTGCTACTAGTCTTGCTTTGTTCTCGATGACTATCCCTCTCTCATCCTTCTTGTTTCTGAACACCCATCTTGTACCAATGGCTCTCTTTCCTTTGGGAAGATCAACAAGTGTCCATACATTCTGAATCTTGAATTGTAGTAGCTCTTCCTGCATTGCCTCAATCCAGGATGAATCTTTCAAAGCTTCTGATGCCTTTTTAGGTTCTAGCTGAGACATGAAACAGACATGTTCAAAAGCAGCTAGACTAAATCCAGGAACTGCTTGTTCAGCAGCAGCAGTCTCATTTTGAACCATTTTCCTTGTTTGCATAGGTGTACGTGGATCACCCATTATTTGATTGAGAGGATGATAGTTGTGAACCCTGAGTGTAGGCTCTCTATCTGCTTGAAAAGAGGATCCAAGATTCATATCATCTCCATCAAAACCAGTTGATGGTTCAAGCTCTGGAACAGCTTGACTTGAATCTGGGACTGTTTCCCTTTGTGTTGGAGCTGTTCTCTCAGGACTTTGGAGTTGCACTTCATTGTCTGGATTTGAACTATGTTGAACATTCAGAACCCCTGGAGGATCACAAGATAAGAGTGGTATAATTGTTTACTCATCCCAATTATTTGATTCTCCAGCAGTTTGAAACTTTCTGTCAACAGCTTGATCATTTGTGCTACCAGCATTAGAATTTGCATTGACAGCTTCAATCCTGTGTTCATCAGCATCTGCAATATACTCAACAAAGCTCAGAGATTTTGTTAGTGAATCTAAATCAAACAACCAATCAGGACCAGTGCCTTTGATATTTGCAGTATTTTCATTAAATTCAACATTGGCACTTTCTTCAATGGTTTTAGACACACTGTTATACACTCTATAGGCTTTGCTTTCATTTGAGTATCCTACAAAGAAACCTTCTTCAGCCTTACTGTCAAACTTCCCTAAGTGAGTCTTAGTATGAAGAATGGTACATGGACAGCCAAAAGACTTGAAAAAGGCTATTAAGGGTATTCTATTATGGAATAACTCATAAGGAGTTTTTCCTTGTGATTGAACAACCTGAACCCTATTTAGAACATAACAGGTTGTATTGACTGCTTCTGCCCAAAAGGTCATTGGCAGTTTTGAGTCAGCTAACATGGTCCTAGCAGCCTCAATTAATGTTCGGTTCTTTCTTTCAGCTACACCATTTTGATGTGGTGTTCTTGGTGCACTATATTGTCTAGCAATACCTTTGGACTCAAAAAAACTGTTTAGGATATGGTTTTTAAACTAAGTTCCTTTGTCTGATCTTATCACCTTAACTTTGGAGTTGGATTGGTTTTCTATCTTAAGAATAAATGATTTAACCAGCTCAGCAGTTTCATCTTTAGAACTAAGAAAGTAAACCCAAGTAAATCTGGTGAAATCCTCAACAATGACTAAATAGTAAGCCCTTTTATTCAAACTCAAAACAAATGTTGGACCAAATAGATCCATATGAATCAGAAGAAGTGCAGATGAGATTGAATTTACTTCTTTGGCCTTATGAGAAGTTTTGTGTTGCTTGCGTTTAAGACATGCTACACAATGATCATCACATATGAACTCCTTTTGTGGTAAGCCTCTTACCAAGTTCTTTTTGACTAAAACATTCATGGATTTGAAGTTCATGTGACACATCCTTCTGTGCCAAAGAGCAGACTCATTGGATGATGCTTTTGATATCAAACAGCTTAAAGTACTTGATTTGGATAAAAGTTCTGTGTCCAAACAGTATACATTATCCTTTCTAGGTGTTCTTAGTAAAACAAGATTTTCAGGAATTTTAAAATCTTTCGAAAGGACAATGCACTCAGAATCTGTAAACAAAACAATATTTTGTTTGTCACTGATTTGAGACACACTCAATAAGTTATACTTAAGCTGTTCAACATACAAAACATCATTGAAAATCATGTTGCCTGCATTAATAGTACGTTTACCTGTAACCTTACCTCCTTTGGAATTGCCTCCAAATGCAACAAATCCTCCTTCAAAGCCATTGAAATTTGACAAGCACTCAGAATTGCCTGTCATGTGCCTAGAGCATCCACTGTCCAAGTGCCATCTTGTTTTATGAGGTGACCTGTGGTTGCCCTGCACAAATAAAAGCTTAGTTAGTAGTGGAGTAAACCCAAACCAAGTTGGTTTTGGGTTGTCCTTGTGCATTAACATAACTAAATACTGTCTTTGATTTCTTATACTTAGTAAGATCCACTGATGGATTTTGTGGAGAGTACTTAGTTATCACATGAGCTATCCAGGTATTTTGTCCATCCTTTTCAATAACAGTCTCAGATGATTCATTACCAGTCCCAACTTTAATCGTAACAGTCTGAACTAAGTCTGCAGTGCAAACAGCTTGAGAATTTGCACTAGCAGTCTCAACTTTAGACTTGGCAGTTTCAACATTTGTATCAACAGGTTCACTTGAGTTTTTACCTTTAACACACCATATTTGTTTAAAATTGAATTTTGGTTTAGCTAAAACTTGTTTTTGGTGTGTGGACTATTTCTTATTAACTTTTGAGAACCTGTGATCAACTGTTTTCTTTGGAACTGATGCAGTAGGAGGTTTGACCTTTGAATTTTTTTAATTTTGAGAGTTTGTCTTTTTATGAATCACATTCTGTTTTTCAACAGATGGTTTATAAAAACAATCTCTGGCCAAGTGATTTTTCCTGCCACAATGGAAGCATTTTTTGACTGTTTGGATTGGAGAACCAGTTCTATTGGACAATATCTGGTTCTTGTTCCTCTGATTTCCCCTTACCTGCTGTTGTTTGGGAAACTTTTGGACACCATGGTTTTGGCATGTGCAGACTGGAACATTTTTACCCTTTGTATTATTCTTTGAAGAAGATGCAGTGTTACAGTTAGAAGGTACAGAAACCTGTGGAGCAACATTACATACACTCATCTTCTCCTTTCCTTTCTTATTGGGGATTTGGATTTCTGTAGGTGCACTCATTGTTTTTTGTTCTTTCTCAACTGTTGTGCACTCACAGTGTCTATTTTGAATCTGATCTTCTTTAGATTCAGGACTGTTATCTAGGATAGGATCTACAGTAGTCATAGACTCATCTAATGGTTCATTAACAAGCCTATCAGCAACCTCACTCATTGGATATATGTATTTGTTGTTGTATGGAGTTGGAGTAGCTCTGTATCCTATACCTTCTTTGGGATTGAGCTGAGTTTTTACCCTATCTTTAAATTGGACTTCCATTAGGTGTTCCAGCTTTTGATTTGCCAATTTGAAGTTACCTAGATCTATATTGACAGATTCTAGTTTCTTATTAGCCTCTAACACCTTTTGTTCAGTCTCTTCTAATTTTTTATTTAGGGATTCTATTTTCTTATTTAGCTCCTTTTTCTCCCACTCATGATATGTTCTATCATGTCCCATTTGAATCTCATTATCCTTATAGTCATTGATCTGTTTTTTAAGATCTTCTATGGCCTGCATGTATTCATATCTCCTTTCTTCTATCTTAGCTAGAGTTTTACACATGCTCTCATTATGATCTCTGTACTTTTTAACCATATTTTTGCATGTTTGAGAGCAGATTTTAGAATTTACCTCAGATGGTAGTTCAGTGGAGGAGACATTTGATGTTTCTGTCATTAAAGCTTGATTTTGAAACTCTTCCTCTGTCTGATCACTCCAGTCAAACACATTGTCTTCCTGAGAGACAAGTGCTTGTGATGATGAAGCCTGATTAGTCTGCTGAGATCTTGATGGCTGTTGACCTTGAGATCTACATTCTCTGGCAAAGTGGCCAAGCTTGTGGCATTTAAAACACTCAACTATTGACTTATCAAAAGCTGGTTTGCCTTCTGCTCTGGCTTGAAAGTTGGATCTGCCAGTTCTTTTCAGAAACCTTTTGGCCCTCATGGTCAGCATTGCATGTTGCCATTTCAGATCCATCTCTTCTAGGTCATCTGGATGAATCTATTCTAAATCTTCAGCATTTAGAGCAAACAGTCCATCATTGACAACAAAAGCTTCGCAGTGAGCTTCAGTAGAGTTACCATCACCACCTGAAAAGGAATCACTGCAATTAGATTTTTCAGATGACAGTAGAGCAGTATTGTGATTATAAGAAAAAGATTTCTTTTTAGTGTCAATTTCAGTTTCAAGAACTCTCAGACTGTTGTACAGATCATCCAGCTCTATTTCATCAAGAGTGTCTTTTGTTCTCCATTAAGCAGCATAAACTGTCCATTCTTCACCAAGAGATCTTAGAAATTTTCTGTTGACTTCATCTTGATCCAGAATTACTTTTGCACTCTCCAATTCACTTATCAGTTTGTTGAACCTGTCAAAGATTTGAGTAAGGTTTTCATTCTTGCCACCAAAAAAGTTCTCATACTGTTGTTTCAAAAGATCCTTTTGATTTCTTTTGGTACTGGCATTCCTAGCAAATCTTTTCTCTAAAGCAATCCAAAGAGAATGAGCAGTATAAAATCTTTTCTCTAAAGCCCTCATCATCAAGTTCAGGATCAACTACAGGAGGAAATTCAACAGCTTCCCATATAGCTTAATTTTTATAAATTGAATATGCTGTTTGATCCTGAGCTTCCACATCTCAAAGTCAGTGGGTTTTAGCATAGGCACTTTGAGTCCTTGCCCAGATCCACTACTACTATTATCAAATTCCATTGCAGAAAATAAAAATTGTTAAAAGAAAGCTTTCGACTTTGAAAACCAAAGAACGACCTGTGGCTCTGATACCACTTGTTAGGATCTGAACTTAATTACCTAAGATTAACTGATTTGAATTAATCAGAGTGTAAACCAATAATCTTGTATTAAATCAAAGTCTAATTAAGAAGTTTGCGGTATAACACTTAATTACTTTAGTAAAAGCTTTCAGAATTCATAAGAGATAAACATTAATAAATAAACAAAATTGCTTGCATTGCTAAACTGAATGATTACAATCACCTCTATTCTGTTTGATTAGACGAAGAACACAAATTGTTCTTAGGGTTTTACTACCTTAGAGGTTTATGAAAACTTAAACAAAAAGCAATTTCAAACTTAAATGTGCAGAAACTTGATTACAATAGAAAAACCTATTCTATGTATTTATAAAGCTTTCTGATTTGTTTCCTTGAAGGACTCTGACTTCTCTTGATAGTAGATATGCTGGAATCTTCGTGTAAATATCTTTTCCTGAATATCAGCACTTTCTATTTATGAAACTGTTGAGCAGCTTGAATCACTTAGCAGCTTGAGCAGAGCAGCTTGAGTGAAATTACTCTGGCAGCACGAACTTTTATACTAGCAGCTTGATCTTCTTCAACTAACAGCATGAACTTTGTACTTACATTGAAATTCTACTAACAGTCTGAGAAGTCTAACTAACAGTTTGAACAACTTAGAATATTTCCCAACAAAAACTAAATAAAAATAAAGAAAACAAGGAAAGATAGTACCCGATCATTGGTACAGAGGAGGTTGACCGAAGATGCTGTTGAAGAAATCTCCATACGGTGCCTGGTCTGCGGGGTTCTAAGGTGGTGGACGATACAAGTGAGCGGGAACCTGATGTGGCAAATCTTGCCTGCCATGCACTGGATAGCGCTGATAAGTATCCACGGCAGGGGTCGTATGACTGGTACTGAGGCATAGTTTAATCATCATACGACTGGTATGACATACCGGCTTGGAAATCCTTGTGGTGTCGGACTCCCTCCTAGTAAGCCCAGTTATGCAGCTGGTAATAGGCATTTTGATATGCTGTCTCTCTCTCTATCCCTCATATATTATGTTTACCCTATCCTGGATATAATCAACCCTGTCGTGGACGTGGGTCAATCTACCGCTCATTATGTTTAGAACAATTATATATATACTTTCGCACATACATGCAGACACACACACACACACACACACATATATATATATATATATATATATATATATATATATCTAGTATTCTTGCCATCATATTATGCAACTAAATCATATGTCTAATATTTCAACAAAATTTATACCCACTTAGCGCATAATGGTTAAATCTTAGGTAATTACCTTATTTTATAAATTATGAAAACATATGCATATTTAGACAACCAACTTTTAAAAATTTTAATTATTTCATGGAATTTAATTATGGCAACTTAACTAATATATCATTTAAACATTAGCCTCATACTACATTATCCAAGATTAGCATAAAATACATTCACCGTTTTTTGACTCTAAAAGTCAAAATCATCATGAAAACTCCATGGATGACCATGAAGCTTCATACTTACTTCTACCCAAATATTATGAGATAAACATGCATTTTGAAGAAAATAACACTAACCTTGATGATTGATGACTAAAATATGAACAAAAACTTGATTTATCCTTCAAACACTCTTTACCCAAAAATCCTCGCAAATGGGTGATAACAACCACAATGAGATGAATTTGAGCCTAGATCTATGTTATGAATTTTAGTAGGAATGCTCTTAAGCTTAAAATTGCAAATTTTGGTGAAAAATCGGGATCAAAAGTGGTAGCCGCACCTTAGCCGTAGGTTGAGAGGGTGTCTAGGGTTTGTAGAATGAACAACAAGGTGGTTCTCTGAAATTTAACCTCGATGAAGCGTAAGGCAGGCGTAGCCCTACGCCCCCTATGCACCACTCTTCAAAAATATGATTTTTCTACTGTTTTTAAGGCGTAGGGTGGCGAATCCCTCTGTTTGTGGTGAAAAATTTGGTCTAAAAATTTTTGTGTAGGCTAATTCAATTAAATAAAACATTTCATAGAACCTACCCTCCCCAACTTAGACCATTGTGACGTTCTCGTCACACAGACATGCTAGAATTACTAGGAATGAGAGCTATTATAATTGAGTAACATTGTTTGCTCAAATTAATATAAACTCAAAAATTTTATTATTTCAAACTCAAAACAAATTCTAAAAAGAAATGAAAGTTAAGTACTGAATTCAATCACACCAGAAAAGGAAATTCAAAAAAATAAATTGAATTCTTGCGCAGTTATTCACTCAAAATTAAATTAATTAAAACATCTTCGGAGGGACGATGATATCTTCAAGTTTGTCCACCGCCAATTGAAGATTCGTGATCCAATCGGATTGCACCTCGAACAGCTGATCGTTCTTCTTCTGATCCGCTCGTAGTGTCTCGATGTCGTTCAGCAGAATCTTATTCGTGTTGACAAGACCTCCAATAGCATATTTTAGTATCTCAATCTGGGTCACTAGCAAGTCCAGTGTCGGCGCTCTCTTTCATGGTCTTTCATCCTCCTCGTCAATGTCCATCTAAGCCTTTCCTTATTGCTTGGTTTTTTATCCGGGTATTCGGGTTTTAACAAATGAGATTTGGGTAACTTTGGTGGATTTAGGGCAACGGATTTGGAAACCTAACTCGGTATTCTCAAAAACTAACCTTAACATAGTGAGCCTAGTAAACCATATCTCATTTGGATTGAGATATTTAATGGGCAACTCCTCCGACACTGCTTTCTCTGTAACAAACAACTCAATAAGCATTCTACAATGTGGGTAGTTCATACCCTGATCCATAATGTTACACTCCCATAAGTTCTCCATAATAATATACATTAAGGATATGGTTGGATAACCCGTCATAAGTGCATGGACTAGCAATATTTCCTGAGGTCTAACAGTGGTTGTGTCCTGGTGTTGTGGAAGTAAGTTAAAGATAACAAACTTCCATAGGACCTTGGCTAAAGGGCACAGATCCCATCTATAGAAAATAACGTAGGTCTATGCATAATCTAGGGTCATCCCAAACGCTGTAGCTATCATACCCACCCAACGCTTAGCCCAACCATTTATCTGATGAACTCTACTCCCAGAATGTCCAGTGATGACCAGAATTCCCTAGGACGTGACACTTTAGTGTATATGTGAAACTCCTCACAGATCTTATTCCTAGAGACTATCACCCTCTTATTCCCCACCATACCCACTAGTTCAAAGTCATGTTTCTCGTATCCATCTGCCCTCAGCATAGTAGCAAACCACTGTTCGATCATGCTAGTGTGGATATGTGGTAACTCCCACTGAATAGCCTTAGCGCAACCTAACCTTTCAAAGCATTCTAGGATTTCAAACCCCTCAAAGTCAATTTCATTCAAGGTTCGCTCAAGGTGAAAACGGGATGGTCTACCGTTACTAGTGTTAGGTGGAATGACTGGGAATTCCACATTACGTGTAATCTCAATGCGGACATTTTCAGGGTTAGGGACTCTCATGCGTGGGATACATGTGAATCGGGTGTTGGAACCACGACCTCGATTAGCTTGAAATTGGCAAGACATCTGCAATTAATATATGCGTTAAACAGGTTATTTAATAGTTTTAGAGTAGGGTTCCTATATGAATAATGCATGATTTGTAAAAACCCTATTCTATTAAATAATGCAATTTCCTATTTCTCGCCAAGAATGTGAGCCAACACTAACTTAATAATGCATGAACTTTTATGACGGAAATTTTAACATTATACCAAACCTACTAGGTTTTATAAAACTAATGCATGAAAAACTTTTAAATCCTTAAAACTCATATTTGGAAAGCTAAGATTTTTTCGTAACAAGTTTTGCAAAAATGTATGCATGATAGTTCTACGAATGCATGTGATTATTTTTAACCCTTTTTAATAAATTCAATCCCCTAAGAAGTTCATCCCATGCATGTAGGAATAAACTTTAAAATCTAGTATAGAATGCAAGTATGGGCGTTAGGAAGAGTATACCTCAGCGATTGATGAGAAGATCTAAGGTGGATCTGATGTTTTGATGTCAAACAGGCGTAGTTTGAGAGGGTTTAAGTCTTGAAATAAAAAATTGCCTTTTTCACCGTCGAAATTAGGGTTTATGACGGTTTGAACGTAGGGTTTCGTATTTATATGCGATTTAAGATGACCTAGCGTAGGGCAGGCGTAGCCCTATGCCTCCCTCTGCGCAACAGGCCTTCAAATTTTTAATCTTGGGTGCACATGAGTCTCTAAGCCTATTTCTCAACTTTCAGAATTTTCAAATAAACTATCCCCAACTTAAGCTATTAAATTGTGTTAAATTAATTAATGAGCATGTCTAAAATTTTGATTTCTTGATGTGATACTTCCTATACTAACTAAAACCTAAAAACAACTAAGGTTAGGTTGGAAATCCTCCCCAACTTACTTGGTTACACTAAACTGACAAATAAAATGAAAATAAACTAATTAACTAATCCACTTTTTCGTAGGGAATCACGATTACACTTAGCACGTGCAACAAGCCGTTAAACCCCTCAGTATCTGTAAGGTCCACAGACCATGGATCTATCAAGGCGTGAACAGAGTCAAACGAGTACGAAATTCTTGTTTAACGGGTACGGATCGATCACACGAAAACACAAAGCCAAAAAAGATGTTGGACGATACAATACCGACCCTACATGATGTATTGCTCCGTTAGATGCTGTAAAACTCTCTTAGTTCGTCTGAATGCTCTCAAAAACTCTGAAAGTGTAAATCTTGAAGTGTTATTGAAATAACACACATAAGTTCATGTTATAACCTCTAAGTTCGTGCATGGCCCAAGCCCACGAACTTACAAGTTCAAGCCCATGCAAGTACAAACTTACCAGGGCTATGTTCGTACGAACTTAGGAGGGCTAAGTTCGTATGAACTTAGGAGGCCTAAGTTTGTGGCCTATGTCTTAAGAACTTATTCTACTAAGTTCATACCCTTATGAACTTATCTATCAATCATGAACTTACTATGCAAACATGAACAACATACACAATCATGATAAACAAACATGACTTGTATTAATAAAGCCCTATCTATTACATATGACTATATATTACAAAACTAGACTGGTGTCATCACATAGGGTGTACTAACAGACTCCCCCTTGACGATAGCTTCTAGTTGATATTCATTAGTCTACTGATCTAGGCTTATTTAAGTTGCTTCCAGCATACAATCCTTGCTCAACGCAAACCTTAACCACTATTTGACACTTCCTGCCCTCTGACCTCCAATTTTCATCGAAGAAGATTGACTGATAATGAAGCTTCTGCAGGTCGTCCCGAGAGAGGTTAACTAAGTGTAAAGGATGATACACGTGCAAAATCACCTTTTCATATTTTTCTTCCATCACTGCCTCACCCGTCTCATTATCGACGTACCACCACATCAAGTTTCCCAAAACATCTTGTGGCATAGGATTTAATGGAACTTTCTTCAGGCACTTGACTGGCTTGTAATACATTTTCATCCACGGCCTGCTAGTCAGTGGATCTATCTTGTTTTCATCCATGACTCTGTAGGTCCCGAGAGGTTCCCAAAGTATATAGCTTTAAGCTGTAGAGGGGGGTGAATACAGCTATTTAAAAACTACACACTATTTTCTCAATGTTTGTATGTATTATCAACAATTTGTTAATTAAAAACAAGCTTGAATGCGGAATAGTTCAAGCTGAGATGACAAATACAACAGTATGTTCACTAGTCTAAGACAAACTCAAACTAGTATACAATGAATACACTCACTAAGAAGCACTCACTGTGTTTACAAGACTTAAGGGAACAGCTTATGTAAAACAGCTTAGACACACAGATACTGATTTACACAGAAGGCTTGCATGCATGAAAATCATACTTGCACGTTCACTCTTGGTTTCAGCACTTAGCTTTCTTCACACATCTTTCTGTCCTTAGAAGCTTCCTTTTATACCCATTCAGAGGATCTAAGAGAAACATCTTCATTGGACGAAATGAAAAAGGAGAAGTCTTGTTGAAAAGACAACATAACCTTTTCTACACTTTTCTGAAAAGCAGACTTGTCTTCACATGTGCAGAACTTTTGTCTTTTCACTTTGTCTACTGTTGCATTGCCTTTAACTAATTTAGGAACGTCAACTTTGCGTCTTTCTTCCTTGTAAAGGCCTATTTTGATATAAGAAAAAGGTCTGTCACCCTTTTTCAAATAACCTTTTGTCTTCATGTTACAGAACAGCGTGGGCAGGCTGAGCAGTTCTGTTTTCCACTTTGTCTTCGACTTTGTAAACTGATCTTGTAGTCAAAAACAATACATGATGACTTGGAAACATATTCCATAAAGTGTTTATCCTGTTCACAAAGAACAGGTTCTGTTCACAAAGAACAGAACACTTTAAAATTGCCCAAGCTGCTCAACAGTGTAGAGCAGCGTAGACAGTTTATGTCCAGCCTGTTCAGCAGACAGAGCAGCTTGGACAAACTGTCTTAGTTGCAACACATGCAACATATAGAACAGCTTTAGACTGATATTGCAAATCATTTTCAGGTTTCAATAAGGCATATAACAGGCCTTAAATTCAACCTTCAAATGCATCAACAGGTTTGATTATAAATCTCCCCCTCAGATGTAGAACAGGTTTGACTTAGGCCTTTTTGTGCCTAACAATCTCTTCCTATTTGCAATAACCAGTCTAAGCTGGTCTTATCAAAAATCATTATATATTTTTACAGTACATTTTGCTGAATTGAAATTACAACATTACAGTAAAGTAAAAGATCAGTTTATATATACACTGATTATTGATTACATTAGAACAACACATGTTTTTACAAAAATACAACTAATGTACTAATGTATATTACAACTAATGTAAACTGAAATTACAACAAATGTAAATAAAGTACAACTGATGTACATTGGACTGTTTTAGATGGGAGCAAATAATGGTAAGCCTGTCCAACTGATGGATAGCTTCCATTCTTCACCTACCCAGATGGCAGGTGGACTTCATTACAATGGAAAAGGATCCTGAACCATCTTTTCCAGTTCTTCCCTTGTATCCTCAAGATCTTGAATTTCACTTCTTATTATCATGAACTTGAGATCATTGAGCTCTCCTCTTTCATAGAAGCCTCTGAGCTGATCCCAGACGGCTGCTCTCCATTTGCTAGACTGCCTAAATGAAACTGCAAGTCTGAAGGCGACAAGCTGTCTCAGATCAACTTTGTACAGCTCTGAGGCTCTTTGGAAGCACTTCTTCTGAGTTAGGGGATCTATAAAAAATGCCCCCAGCTCAGGTTCTTCAATAATCTTGCCTTCCTCAAACTCTATTTCTTTAGGCAGGCTATGATCAACTCTTTTTATTTCAATGGCATAGTCGCCATGTTCGATCAGTGTGAGGAGTAGCTCCATCTCTGTGTCCTTCTTTGTTCTCATGGCCTTTATTTTTGGATGTGTCACAAAGACACCTTCACTAATTTCCTTAGATATCAGGCCAAGATCCTTTACTCTTTCCATCAACTTCTTGACATATGCCCTGATTTGTTTAGCAGTTTCAGACTTTGATTCACTCAGGGCAACTGCCAGCTCAATCCACTCCCTGTATCCCATCTGAGCTACATCAGTGTGGTCATAAGTTTCCAATTCTGGGCCTGTTGCACCCATCCTTGTTATTTTAAGCTTCCACTGACTGCCTTTCCTTGATACAGGGACAGCTTTGACAATTGCTTCCTTGGCTAGCCTTCTTTCAGCAACATCATGAAACTTTTTCTTAGCCAAGTTGTCAAAGTGGTATTGAGCTCTTGCATGGGGTACTGTTGATTTGGTCACAGAGACCTGAGTACCTTTCTCTACTTCCTTCTCTTTCTCCCCTGCTGATTGTCTGGCAGCTTCCATTATTTTCTTTTGCACCTCCAAGGTAGACATTTTAATTTTCTTTGCTTCTTGGAGTGCAAAGGATTTAGCAGCTTTAGCAGATTCTTCTTCTTTTCTCAATTCCTCCAGAGCTTGAAGCTGTTCTTCTCTAAACTCAAAGTACTTGTGCATAGGAAGACCCATCTCTTTAGCCCTGGCCTTGTGAAATTGAATTTCTGCCTGTTTCTGCTGTATGGGATCATCAGCTGCCTTTTCTTTTCCTTTAGCTGCTGCTGTAGTGACAGGAGCCTCAGGAATTTCCTCTTCTTCTTCTTCTTCTTCAGTTAAAATTAAGTGCCTCCTTTTACTGCTAGGCCTGTCCTCAGGAATGACTTCCTCCCCCTTAGACTGAGTAGGGTTTGGAGAGATTGCCTGAGTAGGCATAGCAGCTTGAGAGGCACCTTCAGCCGTACCTGTTTCAAAGACATCTGCTGGCTGACCAGTGTGAGTTGCAGACACTGGTATCTCCTTAGGAGAAGAAGTTTTCCCCCCCTTAGACTTAGTCTTCGAGGCAGATGACTTCTCCCTCTTTAAAGGAGATGAAGCAGCGACTTCAACACCTGGTCTGCCTGAAGACACAAAGTCAGCAGGCTTGCCAGCAGGTTTAGTAGAAGGTTTAGGACCAACAAGGCTAGTCACTAAGTAAGCCAAGTTATCCTTCACCTCAGCAAGCTGAGAAAGACAGGTCTGAAGAGAAGTGGAGTGGGAATCAGCAAAGGATGTGAGCTTAACAATGTTTTCTCTGTCAGACGCTGTAAACAGCAGAGATTGAAGCTGTGCAAGATGAAGTTCTAGAGAATCTCGCACATCAGCAAGATCTGATGACACAGAGTTAGAAAGGGAACCAATTATAGTTTGTAAGCTAGCCAGAGTGGCTGGAAGGGTAGAGTTGCAAGAAGTAAGAAGTGATGACAGCTGTTGAGAAATAGCTGTCATTGAGGACACAGAGTCCTGCTGAATGGAAAGAATAGAGGAAAGGGAGATGGACACAGTTTGCAGCTGAGCAATGAGTTCTAACAGCTGTGGAGAGTGATCAGGCTGTGGAGTGGTAGGTAAAGAGGCCTTGAACAAATCAAAGAACCCCTGAAGCTGTGCAGACACATAGTCTGATATGATGGAGGGTAGAGAGTTCATGGTGTTTTCCAAAGAACCAACTTTGTTGGTCAGCAAAGAAAGCTGATCCTTCAAAGGCAGGTCTTTGGGAGATGGAGGTGTATGGTTAGATTGTTTTGAGTGGGTAGATGGAGAAGATGATGATGAAGCTGGTGTTTGAGGATGTGATGGAGATGGAAGAGGGACTTTGGACAGAAGCTCCATAGCCTGGGCAAAAGTAAGATGGCCCAGGTTGGAGGGATCAAGAGGTCCTTCAGCAGCGGCTGTAGCTGCATCACCAGGAGAAGGGGATGATGTTTGGGGCCTTTCAGATGCTGCTTGTGTTGCAACACCCTCATGAAGACCAGGGGTGGTTCCCTCTGCAGTGCCTTGGTCTAAAGGCACCTCATCATTGGGAGATGGGATATGCATTTCAACATCAGCAGTGGTGAAACCTGCTGATGGAATTTGCATGAAGGGAGCAGCCTCACCAGAGGGATGGTATGATCCCTGAGGTTCATCAGCTTGGGTTGTTGGTCCCTCAGCAGCTGTTTGGTGTAGAACAGCTGTATCATGGGGAGCAGAAGTTTGAGGCTGAGCTACTGATTGGTCTATATCAGCAGCGTGGACACCTCGTGCAGACTCAGGGTGTGAGGAGATATGAGTGGGGGACAGTGTGGACACAGTATGGAGTGGAGAAGACTCCTGTCTTTCAATATCCTCAGCCTGTTGGGAGGCTGGGATAGTTGATGTGGGTATCTCCGTTTGTACAACTGGTTCCTGTTGGGAGGAACCAGAGGGTCTAGGCTGACTCTGGGTAGACTCAGATTGGAGTGAAGCAGGCTCCAAATGAGCTGAACCTTCTCCCAAAATAGGAGAGGCAGCAGGGATTGCTTCTTTTACAACTGAACCCTGTTGAGAGGGAACAGAGGAGGTGGTTCTTTGGGCTGGTTTCTTTTTGGAGAGAGATTTGCGTTGGTAGTGAATGGATGAAGTGGGTGATTGTGGAGAGGGGAGAGGATCTGTATGGACAGGTTGTGAGACTGGGTTAGGAACAGTGGGGCTGACCTGTTCCATGGTCTCTTGTGCCACAGAGGCACCAGCCACTAAGGCTTCAGGCTCAACAAATGAACCAGGGTGAGGAGCCTGCTCCTCCTCAGCCACAGAGGCTAAAGAAACAGACTCAGACTGAGCTGTTTTGGCCTTCTTTTTCACAGGCCCAGCTTCAGCAGTTGCTAGGGTCCTCTTTACAAGTTTGGACCTGGCTTTGGATTTTCTGGTGGGAGCAGCAGCTTCTGGATCCACCCTCACAGCAGAGGGTCCTTCCACCAAACCTAACAACCTTCTCATTGGTGTGGATAGAGGAGGCTCTTTAGGTAGAACTGGGGTATAGAAAACTCTATTCCCTATGACAGGGAATGCAACAGACTTAAGTAAAGGCTGAGAGTTGTATAATTGCTCACCACAAACATGTCTGAAAATGAGGCTCAGAAACCTGGGATAACGGACAGCAGCTGGTCTTGACTCTTGCTGCACCAAGTTCCTCAAGTTCACAAAAATCCACTTACCCATATCAAGGGTAGTCCCATCCACTAGCTGTAAGGCTATTGGAACTTCATCTCTGCTGAGTTGGTCAAATGAACCAACTTTGCTTCCAAAACACATCACCACTGAGGCGAATAGAAAGCTATAGGTAGGAGAGAGGTCCTTCCTAAACAGTGTTGCTCCAAGTTTGGGTTCTGCTACACCACAAAAGCGTAGCAGATTGCCCATTTGTGCATCCTCAGCTTGGAACTTGTCATAGGTCTCAGCAATTGGTAGATGAAGCACCTCTCTAAGCAGATCAGCAGTTATCTCAATGGTCTGAGTCCCATTGAGAATTGTCCCCTTGATGACTTTGGTGTTGAGGTTGTAGGAACAGGTGTACCAGAACTCATACACCATCTCCTGGTACAGGACACCAGGAGTTGCAGTCATTGCATAGTTCAACGGATGAACTTGCAGAAATTCCACCATCTGATCGTAGCCTTTTCCCACATAGTTTTTGGGAATAGTGAGGTTTGCTACGTAGTTTGTGGGTTTGATGGTCAGCATTGTGGTGACTAATGAATGTTTGACAACATCATCACCAACGAACACTGGAAGAAAGGGATTAGGTCTGTGAGCCATTTGGGAATTCTTAAGGTTTGAAGAAGCAGAGGACACTTAGTCGATTTTTAGGGTTCTTGAGGATTTCTGGAAATGATGAGGAAGACGAAGATGAAACAGTGGTTTGGTATTTATAGGATTTAAATGTTAGTGTGTATGAGAGAGAAGGTTTGGGCGGTTCGATTTGAAATGTTAGTTATCGGAAAACGGAACGGTTGTCCATGTCAGAAACATTTGTCAGACCACTTGACCTTTTTAATCACTAACACACGTAACCCACATTATCCGCAGTAATTAAGTTAAATAAAACATAAATTAAGTAACTTAAGTTTGAAGAAAGGTAATTAAAACTGTTGGTCCAAGCTGTTGGTCAAACCTGTGATAAGTTGGGTCAACACACGCTGTTCAGTCTTCAAGCTGTTCATTCCTCAAACTGTGCCTTCAGCCTGCTCTCTTTTGTAAGAGCAGGTTGTGTTCAATAGTTGAACAGGTTACAAGACAATGGCTTGTAAGACAGTGTGAAGAAGTGAACAGGGTGAAGATTGGACTACCAGAGCAGGCTGGACGAATAAACTGATTTTGTTCAGCCTGTTGTATGCTCAAGCTGTTCAAGTTTTTCAGACAAATGACTAAGTACAGAACATGTATAACATGTTCTGCCTAAGCTGTTCAGAGAAACTTGAGCAGTGTGAAACACACAAATTCTTAGACCTTTGAGAAACACTTAGTCACTCTTGTTTAACATGCCCATCTTGCTGACAAGGTAATTAAACCTTGTTTCATCCAGAGGTTTGGTGAAAATGTCTGCAAGCTGTTCATTTGTGGAAATAAAACTTACCTCCACATTACCTTTCTGAATGTGATCTCTGATGAAATGATGTCTGACTTCAATATGCTTTGTTCTTGAATGAAATACTGGATTGTTGGAGATGGCTATGGCACTTGTATTATCACACAGAATAGGAGTTTTCCTATACACAAGGCCATAGTCTTCAAGTTGATGCTGCATCCACAGAATCTGCCCACAGCAGCTTCCAGCAGCAATGTACTCAGCTTCAGCAGTAGAAGTGGACACTGAGTTCTGCTTCTTGCTACTCCAACTGATCAACTTTCCACCAAGGAGTTGACATCCACCTGTTGTGCTTTTCCTATCTAACCTGCAGCCTGCAAAATCAGAATCTGAATAGCCTGTTAGTTCAAGGCTTGAGTCTTTGGGATACCAAAGACCTAAACCTGGTGTACCCTTCAGGTATCTGAAGATTCTTTTAACAGCAGCTAGATGAGATTCTTTTGGATCAGCTTGGAACCTAGCACACAGACAGGTGGCAAACATAATATCAGGTCTACTAGCAGTTAAGTATAGCAAGCTCCCAATCATGCCTCTGTAAGCTGTTACTGAAACAGCTTTGCACTGGCATCAGGCATCCAATTTTACATTGGTTGCCATTGGGGTTTTTAATAGGAGAACTTTGATCAAATTTGAACTTTCTTCAATAGATCTTAAAGTGTTACTTTCTTTGATTTATAAAAATTCCAGTTGAGGCTTTGTTTACCTGTAATCCTAAAAAGAAAGTTAGTTCCCCATCATAACTCATTTCATACTTAGATTTCCATGGAGTAGATGAGAAATTCTTGCAAGCGCTCAATTAGTAGAACCAAAATATTATGTCATCCACATTAAATTTGAAACAAGCCATAAGTCAGACTCACCCTTCTTTTATGAAACAATTAAGTATCCACTTTTTACCTTGGAATACCCATTGCTCATATGGAATTCAGTAAAGAGTGTCATTACCAGGCTCTAGGGCTTGTTGAGACTATAAGAGAGCCTTTGTCAACTATAGACAAACCTGGAGTTTGTTCATTTTCAAAACTGGAGGCTGCTTGACATAAACTTCTTCTGTGCAGGCTTCCCCATTCAAAAATGCACTCTTCCACATCCAGGTTTTGAAATTTACCTTAATGCTCTTATGAGCAGCGTTTTAGGCTAGATACAAACGAATTGCTTCTAGCCTGGGCCACAGGAGCAAATTTTCATCATAATCAATCCTTCCTCCTGTCTGTAGCCCTGAGCAACCAGTCTTGCCTTATTTCTAATGACATGACCTTGCTCATCCATTTTATTCCTGAAAACCCATTTAGTGCCAATTATAGTTTTACCTTTAGGAGCTGGGACCAGCTTCCATACATTGTTTCTCTCAAACTGATTGAGCTCTTCTTGCATGGCAGTGATCCAATTGGCATCTTTTAATGCTTCATCAACCTTCTTTGGCTCCATCAGTGAAACAAAACTAGAGTACATACAAAAGTTCCCTAAGCTGTCCCACCGTGTTTGTATCCCTTTGTTGATGTCACCAATTATTTGATCATTGGGGTGACACCTGATCCACTTAGGATCATTTTTCAATGATGATTCACCTGAGTTGTTAACATCTTCAGCGGGTCCTGTTGAACAGCTCTCAAGATTTTCAGACACACTGTTGTCTTGAGCCTGTTCCCCACTTGTGAACCATGTCTGACCACTGTTGAACATATCAGCAGAGGAACTGGGAAAATCAGCATTGATAGGTTCTGGACATGCAGTTGTAATTAAGTCAGTACATTTATTCACACAAGGTGTATTGACATAATCATCATCATGTCCATCATGATTAACAGGTTCCACACTGGGTGTAGTGGAAGCTTTTGAGTCCTCTTCATTGTTTGAATGCATCAGATCATCAAAGTTAAGTTCTCCTGAAGCTGATTCAGGAATAGCTTTGGTGGAGGCATTCTTGGACTCTTCAAAGGTGACATTGATAGATTCATCTATCACCTTTCTTTTGTTGTTGTATACTCTGTAGGCTTTGGAGATAGCAGAGTAGCCAACAAACACTCCTTCATCAGCTTTAGGTTCAAACTTTGACAGCTGGTCCCTTTGATTCAGAATGAAACAGGGACATCCAAACACATGGAAATAACTGACATTTGGCTTCCTCACTTTGAGCAGCTCATAGGGAGTCTTGTTGAATCTTTTCACCACTAAAGATCTGTTTTGGGTGAAGCAGGCAGTGTTAACAGCTTCAGCCCAAAATGATGAAGGTAAACCTGATGCACACAGCATGGTTCTGGCAGCTTCAATGAGATTTCGGTTTCTCCTTTCAGCAACTCCATTTTGTTGAGGAGTTCTTACTGCTGAAAAGTTTTGAGTGATTCCTTTCTCTTCACAGAAGTCTTCAAGAGTACTGTTTCTGAACTCAGTACCATGATCACTTCTAAGCTGCTTTACTTGGACAGAGTTCAGCATTTCCATCTTTTTGACAAATCCAATAATCTCTCTAGCAGCCTCTCCTTTGCTCTTTAGAAAGATCACCCATGTGTACCTGGAGAACTCATCAACCATTACTAGAGTGTATCTTCTTCCTCCTAGACTTGGGACATTAACAGGTCCAAACAAGTCCATATGGATTAAGAAGAGTGGAGTATCAATAGAAAAATTATGTTTGGATTTAAAAGATGTTTTTCTCTGCTTGCCTTTCTCACAAGCTGTGCATAATCTATCCTTAGCAAAAGTCATAGAAGGCAAACCTGTCACCACCTCTTTCTTACAGAGTTTGTTGATGTTCTTGAAGTTCAGATGTGACAGTCTTCTATGCCATAGCCAGTTTAGATCAGCATTTGTTCTTGTGAGGAAACAGGTTTCAGTTGTGGGGTCAGCAGAATGCATATCCACAACATATACACCTTTCTTTCGTTGAGCACATAGCACAACTTTGCCTTGGGAATCCAATATGTAACCCAGGTGCTCATCAAAGTTAACCTTGTAGCCAGCATCACACAGTTGGCTTATGCTAACAAGGTTGTGTTTTAGCCCAACCACATAGGCTACTCTTTTGAACACTGCATCACCAGCTTTAAGAGTTCCATATCCCTCAGTGGATCCCTGTACATTGTCACCAAAGGTGACTTTTGGCCCTTTTTCAGGCCTGACTTCACTCAGCAATTCTTTACAACCTGTCATGTGCCCTGAGCAGCCACTATCCAAGTACCAAACCTGGGAAGGTTGTTTTTCCTGCAGAGTGATAAGAGAATTATTAGTCATTTTTAGGGGAACTCATCACAGAGATGAGTTCTCCTACTTCATCAACATTTGTTGATGGACTTGAAATATCCACACTTATATTCCCTATTTGAATGGTATCAGCTTGAATACCATTTTCAGTGACTGTGACATTTCCAACACTGCTTGTGACAGCTGCGATGGAAACAGCAGAGTCAACAGGCCTCATGTCCTCAGATTCAGGACAATCCTTGGCCAGATGTGTCTTCTTCCCACATTTGTAACATTTTCTCTTTTTAGGGTTTTTGGAAGAAGATCTTTCAGAAACACATTCTGAGTTATTTTTGTTGATTCTTTCAGCAGTTTTAGTAGTTTTATTACTTTTTGTTGAATCAACAGCTTGAGTGGATAGTTCAATAGCCACAGCTTTGGCTGCCTCTTCTTTCCTCTTTTTAGGAGGACAGATGTCAAAGACAGGGAGCTTGATTGGCTTTTGAGCTTCCACAGGTTTGGGAAACTTATTCCCAATTATCTCAGTTTGAGCAATGACTTTGCCTTTGCCCCTACTGAATTGTGATTTATGCTGCTTATCAGCATATTCACTGTGTCTGGTTTTGAAAAGCTTATTCTTATTCAAGAGCAGTTTACCACTATGATTTGAAAACTTATTTGAAATCACAGCAGTTTTGTTTTCAACATGAGACTTACCCTTGTTGTAAACAGGCTGCTTACTTTTTGAAAACTTATTTTCAAAGTGTTTAGCATCAAAAGGATTAACATGCTTTTTACCATCAGCTTTGGACTCAGAACCTGTTTTGTCAACAGATTTAGTATCCACAACTTCAGTTTGAACATGTTTTCCTTTCTTTTGCTTGTGTGAACCAGCAGAGCACTTAGCAGGCTGACTTGATGGAGAACAAATTCCAATATCAGCTTTAGAACTAAATTCACACAAGCTGTCAGTGTTTTGAGGCCTGACAAACCTATTTGTTGAGATTAGTTTACCATTCACATTTTGAATGAATGTGTTTGGAAGTTCACCAAGAGTGGATAAATCTTCTTTCAGATTATTGATCTCAACAATGGAAGCTGCTGTGTCAAGATCCACTCCAAGATAGGCTTGGATTTGTGCAGGAATCTGTTGACTTATACAATGGCTGACTTTTTGTGCAGATTGGCACCAAGAGTCAACTATCTTTTGAAGCTTAGCATGCTTTATATCTGTTTCTCTCTTTTCTTCCAGTAAAATAGAGTTGATGTGTTTTAATTCATCAAGCTCAGTTTCCAACTTATGGAAACTGTCCAGTTTACTAGATTTAGTTTTAAGATCAGTTTTAAGCTTAGAGATTTCAGATAGTAAAGCATCATGCTTCTCAACAGCAGCTTTTAGATCAACAAGCATATATTCAAACATTTTAACTTTTTCTTTAGAACTGTAAGCCATAAAATTTTGTACCTTATACATCATAGTAGGATTCCAGTTCTCTAAGCTGCTGAAAGCTTCAGCTTCAGCCATATCCTGTTTGAAACTGCTTGTTGATGGGACATCAGTGTTGGCCATCAGACATTGATTGTCTTCTTCATCAGACGATGAATCAGATTCCTCCCAATCACAAGTCTCTGCCATAAGTCCCTTTTGGCGGTTGGAACCCACTGAGTTTTCCAACTTCCTCAGCTTTGCCATGGCCATAAGTTACTTAACCCTATAACCATCATCCATGTTTGTCTTGTATGGTTTGGATGACTGACCAACAGCTTTTGACACACAGTCAGCAGCTATATGACCAGTTTTGCCACATTTGAAACACTCAGCCTTGGATTTATCAAATGCCTTCTTTTTGCCAGCACCTGAATTTCCTTGCAGCATGTTTCTTCCAAACCTTTTCTTGTGGAACCTTTTGACAAGCATAGCTATCATTTGCTCATCATCTTGTTCAGCAAGATCTGCAGTATCTTCTTCATCTGACACTTCCTCCTTGTCATCATCCTGTTGATCAGGTTGAGTGAACACATCACTCACCTGATTTACAGGCTGTCTCACATTAGCCACAAAAGCTGCACCTCTTTTGGACATTTCCAAGGCATTTCTCTTTTGTTGCCTTGATTGTTCATCATTCAGTAAGGATCCATACAGATTGACTAGATCCATACTTCTGATAGTACCTGAGTTCCTTAGAATTGTTGAGAAGTAGTTCCACTCTTCAGGTAGAATGTCCAGAAATTTATTCACCAGGGTGAGACTGTCCTTAGTGATCCCAACAGCTTTGAGATCATTCACTAAAGTAGTAAACCTGGTGTCGGTTTCAGTGAGAGTCTCCTTTGGTTTAGCAAAGAAAAGTTCATACTGTCTAACAAGATTGTTGATCCTGTTGTCCAGTGTGATTGTGGGTCCATCATAAACAGTACACAAAGTATCCCACATTTCTTTTGCTGTCTTCATTTTCTCAACCTGTTTGATCACATCATCAGGAAGAGAAATGACCGGATTGTTTCTGGCCTTTGCATCCAGAGCCACCAGTCTTTTATCTTCATCAGACCATTGAGCTTTAGCTTTCTCAAAGGTCCTGATTTCAGGAGCAGCTCCTTCAACCGCTGGAGTTATGGCAGTAACAGAGGTTGGCACATAGGGACCCTCCATCACTATCTCTGGCAGTTGTACATCCAGATTCTCTAAATAGAGCATCATTCTGCACTTCCAACCAGAGAAGTTTTGATGATTAAATTTTGGAGGTTTGCCCATAGAGCCATTGTCATAGTAAGAAGAATCTGTAGCACTGTTGTCCATGGAAACTTAGGAGAATGAGAGATCTAGAATGACACACACTCTAAACTGCTCTGATACCAGTTGTAGGTCCCGAGAGGTTCCCAAAGTATATAGCTTTAAGCTGTAGAGGGGGGGGGTGAATACAGCTATTTAAAAACTACACACTATTTTCTCAATGTTTGTATGTATTATCAACAATTTGTTAATTACAAACAAGCTTGAATGCGGAATAGTTCAAGCTGAGATGACAGATACAACAGTATGTTCACTAGTGTAAGACAAACTCAAACTAGTATACAATGAATACACTCACTAAGAAGCACTCACTGTGTTTACAAGACTTAAGGGAACAGCTTATGTAAAATAGCTTAGACACACAGATACTGATTTACACAGAAGGCTTGCAAGCATGAAAATCACACTTGCACGTTCACTCTTGGTTTCAGCACTTAGCTTTCTTCACACTTCTTTCTGTCCTTAGAAGCTTCCTTTTATACCCATTCAGAGGATCTAAGAGAAACATCTTCATTGGACGAAATGAAAAAGGAGAAGTCTTGTTGAAAAGACAACATAACCTTTTCTGCACTTTTCTGAAAAGCAGACTTGTCTTCAAATGTGCAGAACTTTTGTCTTTTCACTTTGTCTACTGTTGCATTGCCTTTAACTAATTTAGGAATGTCAACGTTGCGTCTTTCTTCCTTGTAAAGGCCTATTTTGATATAAGAAAAAGGTCTGTCACCCTTTTTCAAATAACCTTTTGTCTTCATGTTACAGAACAGCTTGGGCAGGCTGAGCAGTTCTGTTTTCCACTTTGTCTTCGACTTTGTAAACTGATCTTGTAGTAAAAAACAATACATGATGACTTGGAAACATATTCCATAAAGTGTTTAGCCTGTTCACAAAGAACAAGTTCTGTTCACAAAGAACAGAACACTTTAAAAATGCCCAAGCTGCTCAACAGTGTAGAGCAGCGTAGACAGTTTATGTCCAGCCTGTTCAGCAGACAGAGCAGCTTGGACAAACTGTCTTAGTTGCAACACATGCAACATATAGAACAGCTTTAGACTGATATTGCAAATCATTTTCAGGTTTCAATAAGGCATATAACATGCCTTAAATTCAACCTTCAAATGCATCAACAGGTTTGATTATAAATCTCCCCCTCAGATGTAGAACAGGTTTGACTGAGGCCTTTTTGTGCCTAACAACTGTATTAAACTAAATCCTAATATATTTGTACTTGTAATTTCAATTTCCGTAACTTAATTACTCTATCTTAGTTATGATTGATATCGTGTTGCATGATGTGGGACCTAGACTCTGAGTACTGCCCCGTAAGGGGAGGTCTTCAGAGATCAACGATCCAGCGTTATGGGAAGAGGATTATGATCAGGTAGACCTAGATGACTTGGAGAAAATGGACCTACAATGGCAATTGGCCATGGTCACACAAAGATTGAAGAGGTTCATGAAAAGAATGGGAAGAAATCTAAGTGTGAACAATGTAGGATTCGATAAGTTAAAAGTCAGGAGTTATAACTATCAGGGGTTGGGACACTTTGCAAGAGAGTGTCAAAGACCCAAGATGGATAATCATCAGAACTCGGGACGTCAGTAATCAACCAGTTCAGGTAATCAGAGATCAAGGAATCAGGGTTCAGTTGTTGGTTTACTTACTAATGTGGCGTCTAACAAACAGTTAGATGGCACATATGATTGGAATACACATCCAGAGGCGAACACTAGGGCTTTTATGGTTAAAGTGATAGAAATGAATATGGGAGCAGAAGAGGAAAATAAAGAGGATACCCAGCAGTCTGATTCAGATCCTTTGGTGCTGGAGATTACTGAGGAGCTGACTACTTTGGAGTTTGCAGCTCAGATGGCCAACATCAAATCTGATCGAAAAAAGGTAATTATGAACTTTTCTACTTTTCATGATTTATGTGTTTATGTATTACTTTAAATGATAAATTGAATTTAGTGCTAGAAACACATTCATCCATGACTGCTCAAATTCAATCGTTAAAATCATATAATGCTAATTTATTAGACATTAAGGAAGATCTTCATGCCAAACTAAGAAATGTGCTCAAGATATAATAGTTCTGAATGACAAATTAATTGAACAAAGTGTTAGGAATGAACTAATTTATGAGCATGTAGAGTCACTGACCTAAGAGATCTCTCTTAAAGATATGGAATTAGCTGGGTCTAGGGTTAAAGGTTGTTGAGGCAAATAGCAACTATGTACCTACTTCTCAGGATGAGACCAATGAAACGGTTAAATCAGAGGAAGTCAAGGTAACTGAGTCTACTAAAGTAACATCAGCTACTCCTCAGGTTAAGAAATCTATACAGTTTGTGCCATCTAGTAGTGTGCCAAAACTAGATACAGCTGGAACTGTAAGGGATAAGAAACGAGAGAAGTTGAATAAGGGAGTTGATACAGATAATCAAGACATTAGTGAGACACCTAGGTCAAAGAGTGCCTATAAGAAATCTATTGACAAGATGTCTTGCTTTAAGTGTCATGAGAAAGGACATGTTGCTTCAGGTTGTCCCTACAAGAAGCCAGAGTCTTCATTAAACATAGGGAAACAACAGCAAACATTAAAAACACTGCCTAGTAATGCAAACACGAGTAGTTCTCAAAATATCAAGAAGAACTCGAATGTGACATCATGATTAGGTAGTCGACAACCATTAGTGTCTCTCAGACAAAATGAAGGACTTAGGATAATTCACCTAATAGATTCCCTAGTCAATTAAGGTCTGGTCCCCAATCCATCATTAGGAATAATATACCTAAGAGGAGTCACACTCCAGTTAGGTCTCATTCTCCTAATAGACATAAGACACCAGGTAGAGCCCAGAATTATCAAACTGAGATGTGTTATAACAGAAATTATTCAAGGGTTGAACCGTAAAGACCAACCCAAAGGTCAAGAGTAGATGTTAATCACTCAACTCTACAACATGTTCTCGATCAAAAACCCAAGTCACCTGAAAGGAGAGATGGGTATTTGAAAGAGTTCAAATTTGTGGATGAGGATGGTTTTACCAAGTCAGTCATGGCTTGGGTTCCCCGTGATAACTAATTTGTCTTGTTTAGTGTGCAAAAGTTAACTACAAGTCCTAACAACAATTGGTTATATGGATAGTAGTGGCTCTCGACACAGGTAATGTGTACAAAGGAAGAAACAACAGGCTTGCTGATTGTGTCCTTAGACTAAGTTGAGAAGTCTTACGGGAAAAGGGTAAAGTGTGTCAGTTTGAATAACAAAGTGGTAAAATACAACCTTGTGGATCTGTTCACAAAGGCATTTGTTAGATCACGCTTTGAGTTGTTAGTCCAACTAAATGGAATGCGAAATCCAGAATAATCTGATCTCAGTAGATAATCTTTCTTTTAAATTCCCTTTAGTTATTAGTTTGTCTTATTAGCTATTTTACTTAAAATCAAAAAAAAAAAAATAATAAAATAATAATAATATTCATGAAAAGAGAAAAATGAAAATTAAGAGAGAATGAAGTCTTAGAGTATAAGGTTCAAAGTGACGAGAATTAGTACAGTCTAACAAACTCTAAGTGTTAAACTCTTACACATAATGCACTATAAATTCTAAGTGATATACATGTTCATGATCTGATATGTTGGTAGGCATAAAACATGAAGGTTTATCCTAAAAGCTAATAAAACAATCAAGAGAATGTCATATGTGTAACTAACCTAGATGTATGACCAAAAGGTCTTAATTTCTATGTTAGAGGGTCACATACAATAATTATAAATGAGGTATGTAAATTAATCTGGGGGACGTATGACTTCATCAAAATACAACTTAAATAAAGAGCAAGTTTTGAAACGTAAAGAAAGTCAAAACATGTCGCATTGTTGTACGTAAGTACAAACCTGTCACCGCTGTTTTGACTTAAACTAGCAAGATATGTCGCTTTGTTGTACGTGAGTACAGACCTGTCACCGCTGTCTTGCTAAAATAAAAGAAGGATGCTGTACCCTAAGACAAATTAAGACACTCTGTTGTATGTAAATACATAACTGTGTCCGATATTTGCCTTTTAAAGATAATTTGCAATTACTGAAAAGTCATAATCATTGTATGTCAGCCTTGATCATAGAAGTATGTCTAAGTGTGGGACACGTAAGGTAGTTTTTTGATAAATAAAAAGGCCAAAGGAAAATCCTAAGTGTTGAGTGCTTAAGTGGACAAACATATCGACAATCGCCTTGGTGTGTATGTTACGACAAATAATCAAAGGAATCAAAAACTCCAAAGTGTGAAAGTGCAACACCGGAAGTGTGTTGACAAAGCTATCTGATTAAACCTTCTTTGACACTCTCGCAAAAAGATTTAGTTAGTGTGTTTTTATCTTTAAAGTACTACAATTTTATTTATTTTAATTTATTTTTAAATAAATAGGATCGAGGTCGATTACTAGGATCCATTCTAGTTGGAATAACAAAAATTGCGTGATAAACAATTGCTCAAAGTGAAGGGTTCCTTCTAAAGTTTTACGGTCTTGTAAATGTTTAACGAAGATAACGTTTGTTTCTCTCGAACTTAATTCTAGTGTTTGCTTTACCTTCTAAACAATCAAAGAATGTAAGTAAGGAGAGTTGAATAGGCGATTTTGATGTCCGGCTAACATATTGGGACTTGTTTCATGTGATTGATTAAGTCTAAACAGTGTTAGATTTGGGGATTCAGCTTATAATAGTAGACCTCGAACATGATGTTCACATTCTTCAGCTGACAATGGCGATTCTTGAAACTTCATCATCATAATGCCCAGTTGGATCAGACAGTGGCTGATCAGTAGCAGCAGATTGCAAATTTGGAGTCTATACTGGAAAAATTGTTGAAAGATCGTCCACCTCAGGGGGGGAGAATTGTAGAGATGACGAAGGAGATGACCCGAGTGCACAAAAAGTCAGTGAAAGACAGTGAGCTGGCAGATCTTTCAAGACAACAATCTGCTTAGCTTGCTGATCCTCAAGGGGAGTCTGGATCATCAGCCGCTGACAAGGGAAAAGCCAAGGCTTCAGAGGCGTTAGAAGCAACTGAAGAAGATATGATCAGGAACCTTGTTAGGGTTGGATGAAGAAGAAATGAGGTTCGACTTCGAAGATGACTTAGAACAGGAGGATCTTGAGAAATGAGCGTTTACTCCTAAAGATATACCTGATTGGAAGTCACTCGATGAAGGAATTGTGAATGAAGATCAAAATGTGATGGATCTAGAGGTGCTGAAATGTGCACTGAATGATGAATCAGATTCTGAAGTGTAAGGTGATTAATTTAGCTTGGGACCTTATAAATCTGGGAGACGATTCTTATGCTGATGTATGTGCAAAAACTATCATAAGAGAGGGTCGATCTAGAAGGTTTGAAAACGTTAATCCAAGAGTTGGTAGAAGACCAGTGGATAAAGCAAGAATAAATCCTCTGACTGGTAGGACATGGACTAAGTTAGTCTACAAATCGGTTAGATGCTTGAAGAAGTTTTATTGAGGACAATGCCACAGGGTGTTCTGAGAAATATGATGTGATAAATTGTTGACAATGAAACAGCTGAAGCTATAATGGAGAATGAAGATGATATGGTTATTTTAAAGGATTATGACCCTTTGCATCTTGTGAACCTTCTCAGGGTGATCTGCAGAAACTTCACGAGCAGCCGATTTTCTTTCATGAAGGTTGGAGTTCGGAAGGCAGATAGCACCAGAGAATAGTTAGAGGTTGCATTAAACAGGATCTCTATACAGGAAGTAATCTGAATAGGCCTAGAATTAAAGATCAATGAGCAACATCTAGAAGCTATCGTCAAGGAGGAGTCTGTTGATACACCCGGTGTGACAATAGCTGTCTAGTTTCGGTATTCATAGTCTTTGAATCTGATAATCTATTGCAATCAATGAACAACAACTAGAAGCTATCGTCAAGGGGGAGTCTGTTGGTACATCTGGTGTGACGACAACAGTATAGTTTCGTTATTAATGCAACGGCTTGATAAGTTAATGATTGCATGATATGAACTTACGGTGATAAGTTCATGAGGCTATGAACTTATAAGAATAAGTTCTTAAGGCATATGGAGGTCACGAACTTAAGGAGGTTAAGTTTGTACGAACTTAGCCTTGGTATGTTCGTGGGCTTGGGCCATGCACGAACTTAATGGTTATATAATGAACTTATCATTGGGAATTCAGCAGGCTTTTGAAGGCTCAAAGGTTCTGTCGAACTTGAGAGAAAACAGAGAATCCGAAGCTCAGAGAATCGGACTGCGGACGATTTTGAGAGCTGAGAGACTTTTGGTGAGCTACGATTTCAGAGTTTGAAAAAGTGCACATGCGAACTAGAAATCATTTCAGAGAGTTTCAGGAGCAATACATTGTGTGGGGTCGTTAGGCTCCGTGTTTCACGCGTGATCGATCCGTTAAGCGTCTAACAAGGATTCCGCACTCGTTAGACGACGTCGCACCTTGATCCGATCCGTAGACGTGGTGATCTTATAACACTCCACTATCTCTACATTTTAATGAGGAAGCTTCACTGGGATTCTCTGTGAGAGTATAAAAGGAAGCTTCTAAGGAATGTGAGATAACCAAGAGTGTGATATTTAGAACGTGCAAAGAAGTGTGTTTTCATGCATGCAAAGTCTGCTTGAATTAAACAGTTGAGTGTGTCCAAGTTGTTCTTGTTCAAGTTGTCTGTTTGTCTGTCTTATATACAGTGAGTTCATCTTAGTGAGTGTATTCATTGTAATTGGTCTGAGTGTGTCTTATTTTAGTAGTCTCTGTTGTTTTTGTCATCTCAGCTTGAACCATTCCGCAGTTCAAGCCTGTTTGTAATTAACACTTGTTGATAATATACATACAAACATTGAGAAAGTGTGTTGAAATTTTAAATAGTTGTATTCACCCCCCCCCCCCCCTCTCTACAGCATAAAGCAACATACTAGGGAAACCTTTTGGAACCTACAACTGGTATCAAAGTAGTTTAGAGTGTGTGTTAACTCTAGATCTCTCATTACTCCCTGTTTCCCACCATGGACAACAGTGCTACCAGTTCCTCTTCCAACCATGACAATGGTTCAATGTCAAAACCTCCCAAGTTGAATCATCAGAACTTCTCTGGCTGGAAGTGCAGAATGATGCTCTATATAGAGAATCTGGATGTACGACTACCAGAGATAGTGATGGAAGGTCCCTATGTGCAAACTTCTGTCACTGCTATAACTCCTGCTGCTAAAGGAGCTGTTCCTGAAGTTAGGACTATTGAGAAAGCAAAAGCTCAATGGTCTGATGAAGACAAAAGGCTAGTTGCTCTAGATGCAAAAGCTAGGAACAACCTTTTTATTTCTCACCCTGATGATGTGTTCAAACAGGTTGAGAAAATGAAGACTGCAAAGGAGATGTGGGATACTTTGTGTACCGTCTATGATGGTCACACTATCACACTGGATAACAGGATCAACAATCTTATTAGACAGTATGAGTTGTTCTTTGCAAAGCCAAAGGATTCACTCACTGAAACCTACACCAGGTTCACTGCCTTGATAAATGATCTCAAAGCTGTTGGGATCACTAAACACAGCTTAACTTTGGTGAACAAATTTTTGGACATTCTGCCTGAGGAATGGAATTACTTCTCTAATATCCTTAGAATCTTAGGCACCATTAGAGGCATGGATCTTGTGAACCTTTATGGATCCTTGTTGAATGATGAACAATCAAGGCAACAGAAAAGAAATGCCTTAGAGATGTCCAAAAGAGGTGCTGCCTTAGTGGCCAGTGTGAGACAACCTGCTGGTCAGGTGTGTGATGTGTTCACACAAGCTGATAAATAGGCTGATGATGAAATGGAGGAAATGTCATAGGAAGAGGACTGTGAAGATCTTACTGAGTTTGATGATGAGCAGATGATTGCCATGCTTGTTAGAAAATTCAATAAGAAGAGGTTTGGTGGAAGGATGCTACAAAAGAAGTCAGGTGCCATCAAGAAGAAAGCATTTGACAAAACTAAGGCTGAGTGCTTTAACTGTGGCAAAACAGGCCATATAGCTGCTGACTGTGTGTTTAAAGCTGTTGGCTCCTCATCCAAACCATACAAGACAAATAAAGATGATGGCTACATGTGGTTAAGTACCTAATGGCCATGGCTAAGCTGAGAAAGTTGGAAGACTCAGTGGCTTCCAACAAGCAGAAGGGACTCATGGCTGAGACTTATGACTGGGAGGAGTCTGATTCATCATCCGATGAAGATGACAATAATTGTCTGATGGCCAGCACTGATGTCCCCTCAACAAGTAACTTCAAACTGGACTTGGTTGAAGCTGAAGCTCTCAGCAGCTTGGAGAGCTAGAACCCAACTATGATGTATAAGGTACAAAATTTTATGGATTACAGTTCTGATGAAAAAGTTAAAATGTTTGAATATTTACTTGTTGATTTAAAAGCTGCTGTTGAGAAGCATGATGTTTTGAAGTCTGAGATCTCTAAATTAAAAATAGATCTTGAAACAAAAACTAATGAACTAGACAGTTTTCATAAGTTGAAAACTGAGCTTGATGAAGTAAAACACATCATCACCATTTTATTAGAAGAAAAGAGAGAGACAGCCTCAAAGCATGCTAAGCTTTAAAAGATTGTTGACTCTTGGTGCCAATCAGCCCAGAAAGTCAACCAATGTATCAGTCAGCAGATTCCTGCTCAATTCCAAGCTTATCTTGGAGGGGATCTTGATACAGCAGCTTCAATTGTTGAGATTAAAAATCTGGAGAAAGACTTATCCACTCTTGGTGAGCTTCCAAGTACTTTTATCCAAAGAGTAAATGGAAAGCTGGTCTCAACAAACAGGTTTTTCAGGCCTCAAAACACTGACAGTTTGTGTGAAAAAGCTTTAAAGGCTGATGATGGAATGTGTTCTCCATCAAATCAGTCTGCTAAGTGCATAGCTGGTTCACATAAACAAAAGATGGGAAAACAAGTTCACACTACAGCTTTGGACACTAAACCTGTCAAAATGACAGGTTCTGGATCTAAAGATGATGGGAAGAAACCTGTAAACCCTTTTGATGCTGAACATTTTGAGAAAAAAGTTTTCAAAAGGAAAGCAGTCTGCTTTCAACAGGGGTAAGTCTCATGTTGAAAGTAAATCTGCTGTGATTTTAAATAATTTTTTAAATCATAGTGGAAAACTGATAATAAATGAAGGAAAATCTTTTAAAACCAGAAGTAATGATTATGTTGATAGGCAACATTCATCACATCTCAGTAAAGGCAAGCTAGAGCCATTGCTCAACCTGAGAAAGCTGGGAATAAGTTTCCCAAACCCGTGGAAGGACAAAAGGCAAATAAACTTCCTGTATTTGATCTCTGCCCTCCTAAAAAGAGGAAAGAGGACACAGGCAAAGCTGTTGCTGTTGTACCTTCCACTCAAACTGTTAATTCTTCTAAGAATAGTGATAAGTTTGCTAAACCTGTTGAGAAGACCAACAAGGATATCCCAGAATGTGTTTCTGGGAGTACTTCTTCCAAAAAGTCTAAAAAGAGAGAATGCTATAAATTTGGGAAGATGACTCATATGGCCAAAGACTGTCCTGAAACTGAGGACATAAGGCCTGCTGACACTGCTAGTTCGAACATTGCAACAACCAGCAGTGTTGGAAGTAACATGGTCATTGAGGAGAGTATCCAAGCTGATACAATCCAACTTAGAAATATTAGTGTAGATCTAAGTGGTCCATCAACAAATGTTGATGAAGAAGGAGAACTCATCCTTATGATGAGTTCCCCTAAAAACTAATATTTTCCCATGACATTCTGCAAGTTAAACAACCATGCTAGGTTTGGTACTTGGAGAGCGGCTGCTCAGGCCACATGACATGTTGCAAAGATTTGCTAAGTGATCTCAGGCCTGAAAAAGGGCCAAAAGTCACCTTTGGTGACAATGTTTAGGGATCTATAGAAGGATATGGAACCCTTCAAGCTGGTGCTGCAATATTCAAAAGAGTAGCCTATGTGTCTGGGCTAAAACATAACCTTGTAGCATTAGCCAACTGTGTGATGCTTGCTACAAGATTAACTTTGATGAGCAACTGGGGTACATACTGGATCCCCAAGGCAAAGTTGTGTTGTGTGCACAAAGGAAGAAAGTTGTATATGTTGTGGACATGCTATTGATCCTAGAACTGAAACCTGCTTTATCTCAGGGAGCAATGCAGACCTAAACTGGTTATGGCACAAAAGGCAATCACACCTGAACTTCAAGAATATCAACAAACTCTGTAAGAAAGAGTTGGTAACAGGTTTGCCTTCTATAACTTTTGTTAAAGATAAACTCAGCACATCTTGTGAGAAAGGCAAGCAGAGAAAAACATCTTTTGAATCCAAACATAATTTTTCTATTGATACTCATCTCTTCTTAATCCATATGGACTTGTTTGGACCTGTCAGTTTCCCAAGTCTAGGAGGTAGAAGATACACTCTAGTAATGGTTGATGAGTTATCCAGGTTTACATGGGTGATCTTCCTAAGGACCAAATGAGAGGTTGCCAGAGAAATTATTGGATTTATTAAGAAGATGGAAGTTCTGAACTCTGCTTAAGTCAAGCAGCTTAGAAGTGATCATGGTATTGAATTCAGAAACATTACTCTTGAGGACTTCTGTGAAGAAAGAGGGATCTCTCAAAACTTTTCAGCTGTAAGAATTCCAAAAGAAAATGGAGTTGCTGAAAGGAGAAATAGAATTCTCATTCAAGCTGTTAGAACCATGCTATGTGCATCAGGTTTGCCTTCATCATTTTAGGCTCAAGCTGTCAGTACTGCCTGCTTCACTCAAAACCGATCCTTAGTGGTAAAAAGGTTCAATAAGACCCCTTATGAGTTAATCTAAGGGAGAAGGCCAAATATAAGTTACTTCCATGTGTTTGGATGTCCATGTTTCATCCTGAATCAAAGGGATCAGCTGGCTAAATTTAAACCCAAAGCTGATGAAGGTGTGTTTGTTGGATATTCTGCTATCTCTAAAGCTTACAGAGTATACAACTACAAAAGAAAGGTGATAGATGAATCTATCAATATCACCTTTAAGGGGTGTAAGAATGCTTCTACCAAAGCCATTCCTGAATCAGTTTCAGGAGAGTTCAGTTTTAATGAACTTATGCATTCCGTTGATGAAGAGAAGGACTCAAAAGCTTCCACTTCACCTAGAGTGGAACCTGTTAACCACAATGGACATGATGATGATTATGTTAGTAAACCTTGTGAGAATAAGTGTACTGATATAATTAATGCACCATGTCCAGAACCAATCAATGTTGATTTCCCTGAATCCTCTGCTGATATGTTCAACAATAGAGATTCATGTTTAATGGGTGAACAGGCCAGTCTTGAAGGTTGAAGGTTGTTCTGCAAGACCTGATGAACATGAAAATGATACAGGAGAATCTTCATTGAAACATGATCCTAAGTGGATCAGGTGTCACCCCAATGATCAAATAAATGGTGACATCAACAAAGGGGTACAAACAAGATGGGATAGCTTTGGAAACTTTTGTATGTTTTCTAGTTTTGTGTCCTTGATGGAGCCAAAGAAAGTAGATGATGCACTGAAAGATGCCAATTGGATCACTTCCATGCAAGAAGAGCTCAATTAGTTTGAGAGAAACAAAGTGTTGGGAAATATTCTAAGTAGTTCAAGCTGTTAGTTAGACTTCTCAAACTGTTAGTAGAATTTCTATGTAAGTACAAAGTTCATGCTGTTAGTTGAAGAATCTCGAGTTGCTAGTGTAAAAGTTCAAGCTGCCAGAGTAAATCAACTCAAGCTGCTCTGTTCAAGCTGTCAAGTGATTCAAGCTGCTTAACAGTTTTACAAACAGAAAGTGCTGATATTCAGGAAAACATATTTACACGAAGATTCCAGCATATCTACTATCAGAGAAGTCAGAGTCCTTCAAGGAAACAAATCAAGAAGCAATATAAATACATAGAATAGGTCTTTCTGTTGTATAGGAGTTTTTCAGCATATTCAAGATTGTAATTGCTTTTTGTTTGAGTTTTCATAAGCCTCTAAGGTTGTAAAACCCTAAGAACAGTTTGTGTTCTTCGTCTAATCAAACAGATTACAGGTGATTGTAATCATTGAAGTCAGCAATACAAGCAATTTTGATTTACTTATTTATGTCTATCTGTTATGAGTTCTAAAAGCTTTTGATAAAATAATTAAGTGTTATTCCGCAAACTTCTTAATTAAACTTTGATTCAAAGCTAGATTATTGATTTAGACTCTGATAAATTCAAATCAGTTAGTCTTGGTTAATTAATTTCAGATCCTGACAAGTGGTATCAGAGCCACAGGTCGTTCTTTGTTTCTCAAAGTCGAAAGTTTTTTTTAAGGTCACTTTAAATGTCACAAACTTGGTCACTTTGCCAGAGAATGTAGATCTCAAGGTCAACTGTAACATCCTCGGATTTATTTTATTGTAATTGGGCTAATTAAGTGGAAAATTTTCAATTAAGTTGAATTATGAACAATTATTATGTATTTGGGATATTTAGAAAGTTTGTTATTATTTTAAGAAAATTTGAACTCGGAATTATTATTAAGGAATATTATGAATTATAAAAGCTATTAATGATAAATTTAAGAATAAATCAGTATTTTATGGAACCGGCTAAGTTGAGGGGTGAAGTGTGCAAAATGATGAAAATGGGAATAAAAGGCTAAAGCCTTTCATTTTCTATGGTCACTCTCTCTCTCTACACTTTCTCTCTCTAGAATTCTCTCTACTTCTCTCTACGATATCTCACAAACCGACCGGCCGATTATCGAGATTTATACTTCATCGGAAAGATCTCGAGGAGTACTACAACAATCTGCAGTTGGATTCTTGATTTCGTATGGATTGAGGTAAGAATCGACCCTTTTAAGTTTGTTTATTTCGGTTTTGAAGAACTTAGATTCGAATCTGCCATTTTTATGTGATTTGGAGCTAGTTTTGCTTGAAATCTTGCAAGAATATGATAGTATATGTATAATAGAAACGAAATTAGGCTCAATACATGATATATCGGTGATTTTAGGCTTAGAAATGCATGTTTTAAAGTTGTAAGATGAACAAACTCGAAAATACCAAGAACACAGTCGAAATGCAAGAACAAAGTCGATTTTTGTACTAAATTCGAGTATAAATTCGAATTTAATCACCTAAATTCGAATTTAATCACCTAAATTCGAATGACATTCGAATTTAACCCCTAAGGGTTCGAGTTTGTCCTTAAAATCGAAGGGAAATTCGAATTTAGCCCCTAAAATTTGAATTTGATGCCTAAAAATTGAAACCCACTCTTTAGACTCGAATATTTTGAATGAAACACATAAACAACACATAAAATAACAAGAGTTATTCAAAGGATAATGTGTGAACTTGAGTTAGGATCAAACTTAGTTACGGTTCGAATTTGGACATGGACCCGAAATGGGGAAAATCTGCAGCTGGGCCTTCTAGTTAGGTCTTTTGCGAAGATTTGGAAGATTTGAAGCTACTTAATCGGTAATTATGTTTTGGGACAATGTTGTATTATATTTTGGATGTTGTAATAATTGTATTGGGTATTTAGACTTAGATATGGTACCTTGTAGCACCGTAGGGTGTTTGTCACTGTTGCACTACTTTATTTTATGTATTTTAATGCTTCCGCACTTAAACTAGGTTATCAGATCATTATGTAATTGTGTTTGGTGATTAATCCTGGGTGTTTTGTAAATGGTGGTTGTTGTGGCAAGGGTGTCACATCAACAGTCATCAAGGACTCCACAGACCAATCAGACTTCATCATCACAAGCACTTGTTTCTCAAGAAGACAATGTGTTTGATTGGAGTGATCAGACAGAGGAAGAGTTTCAAAATCAAGCTCTGATGGCAGAAACATCAAATGTCTCCTCCACTAAACTACCATCTGAGGTAAATTCTAAGCTCTGCTCTCAATCATGCAAAAATATGGTTAAAAAGTACAGAGATCATAATGAGAGCATGTGCAAAACTCTAGCTAAGATGGAAGAAAGGAGATATGAATACATGCAAGCCATAGAAGATCTTGAAAAACAGATCAATGACTATAAGGATAATGAGATTCAAATGGGACATGATAAGACATATCATGAGTGGAAGAAAAAGGAGCTAAATAAGAAAATAGAATCCCTAAATAAAAAGGTAGAAGAGACTGAACAAAAGGTGTTTGAGGCTAATAAGAAACTAGAATCTGTCAATATTGATCTAGGTAATTTCAAATTGGCTAATCAAAAGCTGGAACACCTAATGGAAGTCCAATTTAAAGATAGGGTAAAATCTCAGGTTCATCCCAAAGAAGGCATAGGATACAGAGCTACTCCACCTCCATACAACAGCAAATACATCCATCCAATGAGTGAAGTTGCTGACAGGCTTGTCAATGAACCATTAGATGAGTCTATGACTACTGTAGATCCTATCCTTGATAACAGTCTTGAATCTAAAGAAGATCAGAGACTGTGAGTGTACAACAGTTGAGCAAGAACACAAAACAATGAGTGCACCTATAGAAATCCAAGCCCCCAGTAAGAAAGGAAAAGAGAAGATGAGTGTATGCAATGCTGCTCCACAAGTGTCTGTACATTCTAACTGTAACACTGCATCTTCCTCAAAGAATAATAAAAGGGGTACAAATGTTCCAGTCTGCACATGCCAAAAGCATGGTGTTCAAAAGTTTCCCAAACAACAGCAGGTAAGGGGAAATCAGAGGAACAAGAACCAGAAATTGTCAAATAAAACTGGTTCTCCAATTCAAACAGTCAAAAGGTGTTTTCACTGTGGAAGGAAGAATCACTTGGCCAAGGATTGTTTTTATAAACCAGCTGTTGCAAAATAGACTGTGATTCATAAAAAGTCAAGTCCTACTCATGTAAAAAATTCAAAGGTCAAACCTTCTGCTACATCAGTTCCAAAGAAAACAGTTGATCACAGGATTTCAAAAGTTAATAAAAAACAGTCCACACACCAAAAAAAAGTTTTGGCAAAACCTAATTTAAGTTTTAAACAAATATGGTGTGTCAAGGACAAATCTTCAGATCAAACTGCTGATGCAAAAGATTAGACTGCTAAGTCAAATTCTGAAGCTGTTAGTGCAAATTCTGAAGCTGTTAGCACTACAAACACAGGTCAAACTGCTAAGCATCAATCTGGAACTGTTAATGAATCATCTGAGACTGTTAAAAGAAAAGATGATCAAAATACCTGGATACCTCATATAATCACTAAATACTCTCCAAAGACTCCATCAGTGGATCTCACTAAATATAAGAAGTCAAAAACAGTATTTAGTTATGTCAATACACAAGGCCAACCCAAAACCAATTTGGTTTGGGTTTACTCCACTACTAACTAAGCTTTTATTTGTGCAGGGCAACCACAGGTCACCTCATAAAACAAGATGGCATTTGGACAGTGGATGCTCTAGGCACATGACAGGCAATTCTGAGTGCTTGTCAAATTTCAAAGGCTTTGATGGAGGATTTGTTGCATTTGGAGGCAACTCCAAAGGAGGTAAAGTTACAGGTAAAGGTACGGTTAATGCAGGCAACATGATTTTCAATGATGTTTTGTATGTTGAACAGCTTAAGTATAATTTATTGAGTGTCTCTCAAATCTGTGACAAACAAAATATTGTTCTGTTTACAGATTCTGAGTGCATTGTCCTTTCAAAGGATTTTAAAATTCCTGAAGATCTTGTTTTACTAAGAACACCAAGAAAGGACAATGTATACTGTTTAGACACAGAACTTTTATTCAAATCAAGTACTTTAAGCTGTTTGATATCCAAAGCATCATCCAATGAGTCTGCTCTTTGGCATAGAAGGATGTGTCACATGAACTTCAAGTCCATGAATGTTTTAGTCAAAAAGAATCTGGTAAGAGGTTTACCACAAAAGGAGTTCATATGTGATTATCATTGTGTAGCATGTCTTAAAGGCAAGCAACACAAAACTTCTCATAAGGCCAAAGAAGTAAATTCAGTCTCATCTGCTCTTCAGCTGATTCATATGGATCTATTTGGTCCAACATCTGTTTTGAGTTTGAATAAAAGGGCCTACTGTTTAGTTATTGTTGATGATTTCACCAGATTTACTTGGGTTTACTTTCTTAGGTCTAAAGATGAAACTGCTGAGCTAGTTAAATCATTTATTCTTAAGATAGAAAATCAATCCAACTCAAAAGTTAAGGTGATAAGGTCAGACAATGGGACTGAATTTAAAAATCATATGCTAAACAGTTTTTGTGAGTCCAAAGGTATTGCTAGACAATATAGTGCACCAAGAACCCCATAGCAAAATGGTGTAGCTGAAAGAAAGAACAGAACATTAATTGAGGCTGCTAGAACAATGTTAGCTGATTCAAAACTGCCAATGACTTTCTGGGCAGAAGCTGTTAATACAGCATGTTATGTTTTGAATAGGGTTCAGGTTGTTCAAACTAAAGGGAAAACTCCTTATGAGTTATAATAGAATTCCCTTAATAGCCTTTCTCAAGTCTTTTGGCTGTCCATGTACCATTCTTCACACTAAGACTCACTTAGGGAAGTTTGAAAGTAAGGCTGAAGAAGGATTCTTTGTAGGATACTCAAATCAAAGCAAAGCCTATAGAGTATATAACAGTGTGTCTAAAACCATTGAAGAAAGTGCAAATGTCGAATTTAATGAAAATACTGCAAATGTCAAAGGCACTGGTCCTGAGTGGTTGTTTGATTTAGATTCACTAACAAATTCTCTGAGCTTTGTTGAGTATACTGCAGAAGCTGATGCAAACAAGATTGAAGCTGTCAACGCAAATTCTCATGCTGTCAATACAAATTCTCAAGATGTTGGCACAAAGTTTCAAACTGTTGCAGATTCAAACAATTGGGATGAGTATACACTTATACCACTTCTGTCATGTGATCCTCCAGGGGTTCTGAATGCTCAACATGATACAAATCCAGACACTGAAGTGCCACTCCCAAGTCCTGAGACAACAACTCTAACACAAAGGGAAACAGTCGCAGATTCAAGTCAAGCTGTTCCAGAAGCTGAACCATCCACTGGTCCTGATGGAGATGATACAAATCTTGGATCCTCTTTTCAGACAGAAAGAGAGCTTACACTCAGAGTTCACAAGTATCATCCTCTCAGTCAAATAATGGGCGATCCAAGTACACCTGTGCAAACAAGGAAAATGGTTCAAAATGAGACTGTTGCTGCTGAACAAGCAGTACCTGAATTCAGTCTAGCTGCTTTTGAACATGCCTGTTTCATGTCTCAGCTAGAACCTAAGAAGGCATCAGAAGCATTGAAAGATTCATCCTGGATTGAGGCAATGCAGGAAGAGCTGCTACAATTCAAGATTCAAAAGGTCTGGACACTGGTTGATCTTCCTAAAGGAAAGAGAGCAATTGGTACAAGATGGGTGTTCAGAAACAAGAAAGTTGAGAGAGAGATAGTCATCAAGAATAAAGCAAGACTAGTAGCACAAGGGTACACTCAAGAAGAAGGCATAGATTATGATAATGTATTTGCTCCAGTGGCAAGAATTGAGGCCATCAGACTGTTTCTGGCCTATGCAAGCTTCAAAGGTTTTAAAGTGTATCAAATGGATGTGAAGTCTGCTTTTCTATATGGAACAATTGAAGAGGAGGTCTATGTGTGTCAGCCTCCTGGTTTTGAGGACTACAAGTATCCAGACAGAGTCTACAAGTTAGACAAGGCTCTCTATGGTCTCCATCAAGCCCCCAGAGCATGGTATGACACTCTGTCATCATACCTTCTACATAATGGGTTCAAGAGAGGCACTCTGGACAAAACACTTTTCACAAAGTCCATCAAAGCTGAGATTCTGCTTGTACAAATCTATGTTGATGACATAATCTTTGGCTCAACAAATGATTGTTTGTGCAAAGAGTTTGAGGCATTAATGCACAAAAAGTTTCAAATGAGTTCAATGGGAGAACTCACTTTCTTTCTAGGATTGCAGGTGAAGCAGAAGCCCACTGGTCTCTTCATAAGTCAATCAAAGTATGTTAAAGACATACTGGAAAAGTTTGGGTACCAAGATACCAAAGCTGCAAGTACTCCTATGGATCCTCACAAGCAGCTTCATACAGACAAAGATGGAATTGATGTGGATATTCATTTATACAGATCTCTTATAGGATCACTTATGTATCTAACATCTTCTAGACCTTATCTGTCTGTGTCTGTGCAAGGTTTCAATGTTCACCAAAGGATTCCCATCTGGTTGTTGTTAAGAGAATCTTTAGATATCTAAAAGGCCAACCTCATTTAGGCCTCTGGTATCCTAAAGACTCTCCTCTTACCTTAACAGCCTACTCTGACAGTGACTATGGAGGATGTAACATTGACAGAAAATCCACAACTGGTGGATGTCAATACTTAGGAGCAAGACTGGTCTCTTGGCAATGCAAAAAGCAAACAACTGTTTCCACCTCATCCACTGAAGCAGAATATGTAGCAGCTGCAAGCTGTTGCTCCCAGGTAATGTGGATTCAAAATCAATTGAGAGACTATGGTATGAACTTCTTATCCACTCCTATTTACATTGACAATTCAAGTGCAATCAGCATTATGCAAAATCCAGTGAAATTCTCAAAAACCAAGCATATAGAAATTAGATTTCACTGTATAAGGGATTGTAATGAGAAGAAACTAATCTAAGTTACCAAAATTCATACTGACGATCAGTTAGCTGATCTATTTACAAAACCTTTTGATGTGGGAAGGTTCACTTTCCTGGTATCAAATATTGGTATGGTAAACATGGATTAATTTGTTTTCATTATTATCTACTTCATATGCTTATTCAAGGGGGAGTCACTGTTTCATTAAAAGATGCTTAATTTCCAACTAACAGCTTGAGTATTTTCTCAAGCTGCTAGTTCATTTTGTCGGACTGTTAGTTATTTCGCTTGATATGTCAAAGTGTGCAGGGTAATTAGGTAATTTCTTAAATGTGTGCGTGGGACCCAACCTTTTCAAAACCTTTAAAGGTCCCAGTTTCGTTCAGTTGTAACTACCAGTTACATAATCTCATACCACGGCCTTCTTTTATCTCTGAACGATTCACACATTCTTCTTTGAAATCCTAAAATCTCCGTTTAATCTTCCATGGAGTTTGTCAAGGAACACAACTGTCTACCCTACTCTCTAAAGCACTCTGAACTTCAACCGTTCCATGACATGATGGACTTTCTTAGACACTCCCATATCCATCATGCCCTCAATATCAATCCCACCATATACATTTCTTATATTGAGCAGTTCTGGAACCGTGCTTCTGTACAAACCATCAATGGAGTTCCTTCTCTGATATCCAAAATTGATGGCACTCCCATCACCGTAACTGAGGAATCCATTCGACATTATCTGCATCTTCAAGATGCCTCAGGTATAACAGACATATCCCTTAATGCGTTACATACTGGTCTTCATGATATTGGATATAGGGGTCCTGCTAATTCTTTTACTTTCTTTAAAGCACACTTTTCACCTAAATGGAAATATCTTGTGCATATTCTTCAGCAGTGTATTAGCCCTAAAAGAACTGGTTGGTCAGAATTTTCCTCATACATTGCCACTACCTTAGTATGCTTTTCAACAGGCCAACAGTTCAATTTTTCAAATATGATTTTTCAGGGGGTGTTAAGGCATCATTCCCTAAAGAATGGGAAATTTTTGATGTATCCTAGATTTTTGGCAGAGATAATTGCAAAAACTTACACAACTTTTCATATACATAAGAGGATACATGTTTCCCATAGGCACTCACTATGTTCTATTAAAAGGCTTTTAAAGTCAAGTGCCAATTTTTTGAGTGTAGATGTTCCATTGCCTTCTGAAATGATGAACATCATTCCAAGAAACAGAGGAGAGGGTCATGAGCAGGCTCAGCCTAACACTACAGCTTCACCCCCAGGACCCCAACCCACTCCTCATGATACACAAATGCCTTCTGTTCCTATTGTTCAGCCAATATCCCCACTCAAATATCTATATAAAAGGAAAAGAGGACCAGGAGCTCCTTCCTCCTCAGTCCTCATACAAGAGCCAAATAACCCTGTGCAGGAGGATACTTCCGCACAGAATATCCAAAGGGCACCCATTGAGGAAACTCCCATCCTCAATCAGGAGGTGAACATCTCACAAGAGATTGTTCATATGGGTTCTGTGGCTGACACTACTGCTGCTTCTACACAAGAGGCACATGACAGTGCCAACATTACTAAGACCACACCCATGGCAACAGAAGGTGTGCAAGCACCATCTGGAAGTCCCCAGTACCAAGAACAGAGGGGCCCAGAGGTTTTCACTTCTGGAATTCATGCCAGTGATAGATCACAAGCACCAACTTCGTTTGCTGATCTTGAGGCTAGTCTGCAACTTATGTTATTAACGAATCCTAAGCTGCAACCTGTTGTAGCAATGTTGGAATACCAAAAGTCCATCATTGTTGCACAGGAAGCACAACTTACTGCACTAAGACAGACAGAAGCTGCTCAGAATCAACGAATGGATTATCTTCATAAAGGGTTCACCCTCTGTGGAAATAAAATCATACAATTAGAGCACATGATTCGAACCCAATTGGCAACGGTTGTAGGTCCTTCTGACCAAACCAATGCTTCCAAAAAGGGGGAGAATCAGGAGATCCAACTCCCTGAATCAGTCCAAGCAGCTCCAACAGTTCAAGATTCTAGGCTAGCAGTCCCAACAGCTTCTCAAGCTGTTAGCCTAGAAACTCAAGCTGCCTCTACAAGACCAACTGGAGTTGTAATAAGAGAAACAACTCAGGCTCCTAGCAGTTCAGTCCAAGCAACATCTTCTGCTACAAAAGATAAGGGCAAGGGTATTCTTATTGAGTCTCCAAAGCACAAATTTTCTACCAGAGAAGCCCAGATTGCTTTTGATGCTGAGATTGCCAGAAAATTAGTAGAAGAACAAGATCAAGAGTTAGACCAGCAAACCCAGTCCCCAATGGAAGATGATGAAACCTTAGGTGATTACCTGAGAGGGTTTGTGGTCAAGCAAGGGGAAAGGAAGAGGAAGATGCCAACAGGGCATTCTAAGGCTGAGCATAGAAGATTTCTTATTAATTTTGCCTTTGCTGCAGGTATCCCAAAGAAAATAGCTCAGTCCATGAGCACAGAAAGGCTACAAGATATCCATGACAAAGAGATGGAAAAATGAAAGAAAGCCAAAGTCTCCCAAGAAATCCAAAGATCCCAAGAACCAGTTCAAGCTGGTACAAGTGATGTTCAAACTGCTGCCAGTGCCCCTGCTCCTTCTGTTTAAGCTGCTGCTTCTATTCCTAAATCAGAGTCAATGTCACAAGCAAAGCTGGATCAGGTTAAATGGGTGTTGTTTGAGCATCAACTGCAAAAGGTGTTGGAGATAGAGAAATTGATAGACCAACATGACTTTACAAAACCTCTTATTAATTATTGGTATGCTAAGTCAATGGACAACGTTGACTTAAGATTTCAGTTTGTAGTAAGAAGGGAATCTGGTCCAGAAGAAGAGTATAACAGCATCATGCATATGGCTCAAAGGATGACCAGAGATGAGCTCACAAGAATGCATAATGTTGGATCTGTAACACAAGTAAGATCGGCTCTACCACAAGTAAAGCAAGCTATCAAAGATCTGAAGAGCATTGTTGATCCTGAGTCTATAAGGAAAGATATAGAGAATGCAAATGCAAAGGGAATGAAGATCAAGCAAGTTGATCTGTTTGTCAAATCAAAGACTTACAGAATAAAATTTACAGATGGATCTGGTATGTTCTTCAATTTTGAATTCTATGATCTACCAAAAGCTTTGTTACTTCAGATGAGATCTGTTAAGTTATCTTGTGATAGAGAAGATATGAAGAAAGAGTTTTTGAAGGCTGTCAATCAGAAACTTGCACAGTTGTAAGTTTTTGGAAGCCTTGGTTTGTAAATAACAGTTTACTTGTTTATTTCCTTATTTGTATAGAACTTAAAGTCTTGTGTAAAGAATTTAAGTTAGGGGGAGATTGTTGGTAAATATTCTAAGTAGTTCAAGCTGTTAGTTAGACTTCTCAAACTGTCAGTAGAATTTCTATGTAAGTACAAAGTTCATGCTGTTAGTTGAAGAATCTCGAGCTGCTAGTGTAAAAGTTCAAGCTGCCAGAGTAAATCAACTCAAGCTGCTCTGTTCAAGCTGTCAAGTGATTCAAGCTGCTTAGCAGTTTTACAAACAGAAAGTGCTGATATTCAGGAAAAGATATTTACACGAAGATTCCACCATATCTACTATCAGAGAAGTCAGAGTCCTTCAAGGAAACAAATCAAGAAGCAATATAAATACATAGAATAGGTCTTTCTATTGTATAGGAGTTTTTCTGCATATTCAAGATTGTAATTTGCTTTTTGTTTGAGTTTTCATAAGCCTCTAAGGTTGTAAAACCCTAAGAACAGTTTTTGTTCTTCGTCTAATCAAACAGATTAGAGGTGATTGTGATCATTGAAGTCAGCAATACAAGCAATTTTGATTTACTTATTTATGTCTATCTGTTATGAGTTCTAAAAGCTTTTGATAAAATAATTAAGTGTTATTCCGCAAACTTCTTAATTAAACTTTGATTCAAAGCAAGATTATTGATTTATACTCTGATAAATTCAAATCACTTTCTTGGTTAATTAATTTCAGATCCTGACACAAAGTATGGAAGCTGGTCCCTGTTCCTAATGGTAAACCATAATTGGCACCAAATGGGTTTTCAGAAACAAAATAGATGAGCAAGGTCATGTCATTAGAAATAAGGCAAGACTGGTTGCTCAAGGCTATAGGCAAGAAGAAGGCATAGACTATGATGAAACATTTGCTCCAGTGGCCAGGTAAGAAGCAATTCGTTTGTTTCTAGCCTATGCTGCCCACAAGAGCATGAAAGTATTTCAAATGGATGTCAAGAGTGCATGTTTAAATGGTAAGCTGCCAAAAGAGGTATATGTCAAGCAGCCTCCAGGTTTTGAAAGTGAACAACATCCAAGTTTTGTCTATAAGTTGGACAAAGCTCTCTATGGTCTAAAACAAGCCCCTAGAGCCTGGTATGACACTCTTACTGATTTCCTTATGAGCAATGTTATTCCAGAGGTAAAGTGGATACCCATTGTTCATAAAGAAGGTGAAAACTAATATTATGCTTGTTCAAATATAGGTGGATGACATAATATTTGGTTCTACTAGTGAACAGTTATGCAAGAACTTTTCACTGCTCGTGAAATCCAAATATGAAATGAGCATGATGGGTGAACTTACTTTCTTTCTAGGATTACAGGTTAAACAAATCTCATATGGAATTTTTATTAATCAAAGAAAGTCTAGCTTAGATCTTCTGAAAAAGTTTAAATTTGATCAAAGTTCTCCCATTAAAACCGCAATGGCAACCAATATAAAGTTGGATGCTGATGCTTGTGGCAAAGCTGTTTCATTAACAGCTTACAGAGGCATGATTGGGAGCTTGCTATATTTAACTGCTAGTAGACCAGATATTATGTTTGCTACCTCTTTATGTGTTAGGTTTCAAGCTGATCCAAAAGAATCACATCTAGCTGCTGTTAAAAGAATCTTCAGATACCTAAATGGTACACCAGGTTTGGGTCTTTGGTATCCCAAAGACTCCATCCTTGAACTAATTGGCTATTCAGATTCTGAATTTGCAGGCTGCAGGCTAGATTGGAAAAGCACAACAGGTGGATGTCAAATCCTTGGTGGAAAGTTGATCAGTTAGTGCAGCAAGAAGCAGAATTCTGTTTCTACTTCTACTACTGAAGCTGAGTACATTGTTGTTGGAAGCTGATATGGGCAGTATCTATGGTAGCAGCATCAGCTTGAGGATTATGGCCTTGTATATATGAAAACTCCTATTCTGTGTGATAATACATGTGCCATAGCTATCTCCAAAAATTCAGTCTTCCGCTCTAGAACAAAGCATATTGAGGTCAGACATCACTTCATAAGGGATCACATCCAAAAAGGTAATGTGGAGGTAAGTTTTATTTTCACAGAAGAACAACTTGCAGACATTTTCACCAAACCTCTTGATGAAAACAAGTTTAATTACCTTGTAAGCAAGTTGGGTATTTTAAATAAAAGTGACTAAGTGTCATTGATGATCTAAAGATCACTTGTTCAAATCTATCAAAATTTCTATGAACAGCTTGGACAGGACAGGTTTTACTTGTCCTATACTTAGCCAGTTTTTGAAAATTTGAACAGCTTGGACGTATAACAGGCTTGACAAAATAAGTTTTCATCTCAAACTTGCTCTGTTGTACAAACTCCCAACCTGCTCACTCTCCAACTCTGTCATACAAGGCAATGCCTTGTAACCTGTTCAGCTATTAAAGAAGTTTCACAGATGAAACATGTTCTCATATAGTTGCACAGGTTGCATGAACAGCTTGAAGAGTGATCAGTGTGTGATGAAACCTGTTCATCCCAGGTTTGAACAACAGCTTCGATCATCAGTTTTTAATTACCTTTCTTCACATTTAAGTTACTTAAATTACACATTTATTTAACTTAATTACCTACGGACAATGTTTGTTAATGTGTGTTAGTAGTTAAAAAGGTCAAGTTGGTCTAACAACCGTTCTGACATGGCAAACCGTTCCGTTTTCCGTCAAAGAACATTTCTAATCAACCGCCCAAACCTTTCTCTCTCCTACTCACTCACATTCAAATCCTATAAATACCTAAACCACTGTTTCATCTTCTTCTTCTTCCTCCTACTGCTTTCATAACTCTCTGATAAAAACCCTAACTGACTAAGTGTCCAAATATCCTGCATCTCTACTACTTTCCAAATGGCTCACCAAAACAACCCCCTTTTACCTGTGTTCGTTGGTGATGATGTTGAGAAGCACCCCTCTATCAACACCATGCTCACAATCAAACCCACCAACTACATTGCCAACCTGACCATTCCCAAAAATTATGTGGGAAAAGGCTATGAACCCATGGTGGAGTTTTTGCAAGCCCATCCCCTGCACTATGCAATGACAGCCTCTCCTGGTGTCATGTACCAGGAGATGGTCTATGAGTTCTGGTACACCTGTTGATATGATTCATCCACCAAGACTATCAGGGGAACCAATCTTAATGGCACTCAATCCATTGAGATTACTACATGTCTTCTCAGGGAAGTACTTCATCTTCCCATTCTGATGTATATGACAAAGCTCAGCTTGAAGATGAACAGATGGGGAATCTGCTACGCTTCTGTGGTGTAGCAGAACCCAAAGTGGGTGCTACCTTGTTTAGGAGGGATCTATCTCCAACCTACAACTTTCTCTTTGCCTCAGTAGTGATGAGCCTAAGCTGCAGGCTTGGTTCATTTGATTAACTCAGCAGGGATGAGATTACTATTGTCCTACAGTTTGTGGATGGGACAACCCTGAACATGGCAAGATGGATTATCCTGAACCTGAGGAATCTGGTGGAACAACAACAACTCTTAGCTGCTGTCAGATATTCAAGGTTCCTCAGTCTCATTTTCAAACATATATGTGGTGAGCAACTTTACAATACTCAACCTTACATGTCTACTGCTACATTTCTAGTTATTGGAAATAGGGTGTTCTATGCCACAGTTCTTGAAAATGAACCTCCTCTGTCAACACCAATGAGGAGGTTGCTTGGTTTAGTGGAAGGACCTTCTACTCAAAAGGTGGATCCAGTTTCTGCTCCCAAGGGAAAATCCAAATCAAGGCCCAAACTGATCAAAAGGGCCTTGCAATCAAGTGGAGCTGAGCCTGTCCGCAAGAAGGCTAAAATAGCTAAGTCTGCCCCATCAGCCTCAGTGGCTGAGGGGGAGCAGACTGATCACCCTGGCTCATCAGTTGAACCTGAAGCCTTTGTGGCTGGTGCCTCTGTGGCACCTGAGACCATGGAATAGGCTGAACCTCCTGTTTCTGACCCACTCTCACCTCCAGTCCAAACACAATTGCCCACCATTTCTCCTCAATCACCCACTCTCTCCCAATAATCTAGGCTAAGAAGAAAATTATTAGCCAAAAAGAAACTAGCCCCTCTGACCCCTCCCAACAGGAGTCAGTTGAAAAAGAAGCAACCCCTGCTGCTTTTACTTATCCTATTTTGGGAATAAGTGCAGCAAATTCGGAGCAGGCTTCACCCCTACAAGAGTCCACCCTGAGTCAGCCTAGGCCCTCTGGTTTCTTCCAACAGAAACCAGTTGTACAAAAGGAGACCACCACCTCAACTGTCCAAGCCTCCCAACAGGCTGAAGACATTGAAAGACAGGAGACCTCTTCACTCCACACTGAGTCCACACAGTTACTCCCTCGTATTTCTTCTCCACATACTGAGTCTGCACAAGGTGCCAAAGCTGCTAGAATAGACCATACAGTAGATCAGCCTTTCTCTTCTGCTCCTGGTGATGCAGCTGTTCCACACCCAATAGCTGTTGAAGGACTATCAACCCAAGTTGATGAACCTGAGGGAATAGAACATGCCTCTGGTGAGGCTGCTCCTGAAGTGCACATTCCATCATCAGTTTTCATCACTGATGAAGTTGAAATACACATTCCATCTCCCCATGAAGAGGTGCCTATAAACCAAGGTTCTACTAAGGAAACCACCCCTGGTCTTCATGAAGGTGTTACAATACCTGTAGCATCTGAAAGGCCACCAACTCCTATCCCTTCACCTCATGATGCAGATACAGCCATTGCTGAAGGTCCCCTTGACCCTTCCAAGCTGGGCCATTTAACTTATGCCCAGGCTATGGAATTACTATCCAAAGTCTCCCTACCTTCACCTACTGATCCACATACTCCTCAATCCTCACCATCACCATCACACTCCTCACCATCAACTCAATCCAAACAGTCAACCCATACACCTCCATCCCCCAAAGATCTATCTTTGAAGGATCAGCTATCTGTGCTGACCAACAAAGTTGGCTCTTTCGAAAATTCTATGACCTCCATCCCTTCCATTATTTCAGACTCTGTGTCTGCCCAGCTTCAGGGGTTCCTTGATTCGTTCAAGACTTCTTTTCCACCCCCTGATCCCCAAGCTGACCATTCTTCTCAGCTGCTTGCACTCACTGCACAGCTGCAACAACTATCCTCTTCCCTTTCATCAATTCTTTCTCATCAACAGGACTCCGTGTCCACACTGTCAGATGTTTCCCAACAGCTGTCAGCCCTTTTTGAAACTTGCTCACACACTCTCTCATCCACTTTGGCCGGCATGAATACCTTAGTGATCTCTCAGTCCAATTCTGTGTCCTCAAACGTTGATGTGCAAGATTCTCTTGAACTGACTCTTGCACAGCTTCAAAGTTTGGTGTTTACAGCATCTGACAGGGAAGCTATCTCCCAGCTGTCCTCCCTTGCAACCTCTCAATCTTCTTCTCTTCACACCTGTGTTACCCAGTTAGCAGAGGTTAATGATAACTTGGCTTTCTTAGTGCATAGCCTTGTTGGTTCTAAACTTGTTTCCAAAACTGCTGCTACCCAACCTGTTGGATCCGTTCCTTCAGGCAGACTTGTTGTTGAAGGCTCTGTGCCATCTCCTTCAAAGGGGGAGAAGATATCTGCCTTAAAAATCAAGTGTAAGGGGGAGAAATCTTCTTCTCCCTCCAAGGAGAAATCAGCTTCAGTAGGGCATGCAGAAGGTCTTTAACAAACTGGTCCTATTGCAGGTTCTTCTAAAGTCTCTGAAACTGCTCAGCCTACTCAGGTTGAATCTCCAAACCCTGCATTATCTATGGGGGAGGATTCCATTCCTGATGACAGGCCAAGCAGGAGGAGACATCTGATTTTAGAACAAACTAAAGAAGATGAGGAAGAGGAGACTGAAGCTGTTACAGCTAAAACAACAAAGGGTAAAGAAAAGGCCTCTGTGGACACTGACTATCTCAAAGCTGCTCATCTCAAATTTTACAAGTCTCAAGCCAAAGAAATGGACGTTTCACTGGAGACATATTACACATTCAAATAAGAGCAGCTTGAGATTTTGGAAAGACAAAAGAAGGAAGAAGTCTCTGCCAAAGCTGCCAAGGCCTTTACATTCAAGAAGGCAAGCAAACTTAAAATGCCCTCCTTGGATGTTCAAAGGAAATTGTTAGAGGCTGCAAAAGAGTCAGTGACTGAGAAAGAGGGAGAGAAGGAAAAGAGTGAACAGGTCTTAGTGACCAAGACAAAGCATGTATAAACAAACAATCTAATTTTTAATGTTTTTAGCAGAAAAATGACTAACACTTCTGATTTCCAATTAACGAAATGGAAAATGATGAACCAGTTAAATACGAAGTGTTTTCGTTCAAAAAAATGGTATGTGTGTGTATATATATATATATACACACCATAAAAAAATACAATAAAGCATAAAATTATGGTAACGAAATTAAAATTATTCGAAATTTTTTATTGTATTTGTTTTTTGTTTCTAATTCATTAATAACATTAATTCTTTTATTATATTTTTATATCTATTTGTTTATTAAAAAGGTGTTGTTAATAATTTGTAACTAAAAGGCTCAATTGTATAAATATAAACAAGAGCAAAATGAGTATTTTAATTAAAGTTAATGGATAAGGGACCAATCTTGAAAGTAAGTCTTGATGATAATGACCAATTTTGCAAAATTAAAAGTTCAGGGAACAAATCCAAAATTTGATAGAAACCACAAGGACCATTTTTATAATTAACTCTATTATATATATACTAGTAACACTTGGGATGATTTCAAAAAGTAATTAATAAATAAAAACATTACAAATAATGTGGTGACTCTTAGATTTATGTATGTAGTTTTTAAACAAATTAGTTTACAATCCAAAAACTGCTAGCGGCACATCTAGTTGCCCATTTGCATTTTATCATTTTCAATTAACCGTTATTTAAAGATATACATAAAATATAATTAAATAGATATTAGTTAGAGATCATAAATTAAAAATATTTAACTATATACATATATAAAATTATATCTTAAAACTGTATGATATATTTTTTAAATATATATTTTTTAAAACTATATGAATAAAATAATGTGAATAAATATTATAAGTTATATGAGTAAATCTCGTGTAAATGAAAATTGAAAAAGTTAAATAAATGAAAATATTATTTAAAAAAATGTTTCAATTAAGTTAAAAATAAAAAGAAGTAATTTAGGAAGTTTGGGAGGGAAAATTTAGGTTCATGTTTCAATGAAAATTCTCCTTAATCTTGATCACCAGCATTATCATCTAAAGGTCTTGTAAAACATTCTCCTTGATCACCATACAAATTGGCATCTTGAACTTGTTCATTTGTTGATGGAGAATCACCAGTGTTGAACACATCAATAAAAGATTCAGGATAATCAACATTGATGTGCAATTGACATGCGACAGAGACTAAATCAGCACAAATCATTCACATAGTGTGGAGTAATATCATCATCATTATGTCCATCTTGAGAAACATGTTTCACTCTGGATGAAGTTGAAGTTTTTGAGTCTTTTTCATCAGCCTTAGGATGTAAAAGGCCATCAAAGCTTAAATTTTTAAAAACTGATTCTAGAGTGACTTGAAGTTAAGAATTTACAGATGCTTCAAAGGTAACATTGATAGATTCATCAACTACCTTTCTTTTGAGGTTGCATACTCTGTAGGCTTTGGAAATTGTAGAATGTCCAACAAATACACCATCATCATCCTTAGGTTTAAACTTTTCAAGCTGATCCCTTTGATTCAGAATGAAACAAGGGTATCCAAACACAGAGTAAAACCTTTTGTTTGGCTTCCTCCCTTTGAGCAGCTCATAGGAAGTCTTGTTGAACATTTTCACCACTAAGGATCTGTTTTGGGTAAAGCAAGCAGTGTTGACAGCTTCAGCCCAAAATGATGAAGAAAGACCTGATGCACATAGCATTGTTCTAGCAGCTTCAATGAGATTTTTATCTCTTCTCTCAGCAACTCCATTTTGTTATGGAGTCCTGACAGCTGATAAGTTTTGTTAGAGCTCTCTTTCTTCACAAATTTTTTCAAGTATACTATTTCTAAATTCGATACCATGATCACTTCTGAGTTGTTTGACTTAGGTAGAATTAAGAACTTCCGTCTTCTTGATATATCCAATAATTTCTCTAGCATCTTCTCCCTTGGTCTTTAGGAAGAACACCCATGTGTACCTAGAGAACTCATCAACCATTACTAAGGTATATATTCTACCTCCTAGACTTGGGGTTTTAAAAAGCTCAAACAAGTCCATATCAACTAGAGAAATTAATATTAGATTTAAAAGGTCATAGAAGGCAAACTAGTTACAACTATTTCTTACAGAGTTTGTTGACATTCTTGAACTTTAGGTGTGAGAGTCTTTTGTGCCATAACCAGTTGAGGTTTGCATTTGAATTTGAGAAAAAAATAGGTCTTTGTGGACTGATCAGAAGATTCCATGTCTACAATGTATACACCATTCTTTCTTTGTGCACACATCACTACTTTGCCCTGAAAAATCCAGTACATACCCAAGGTGTTCATCAAAATTAACCTTGTAGCCAGCATCACAAAATTGACTAATTCTAATAAGATTATGTTTTAGCTCAGACACAATGGCCAATCTATTGAAGATTACAACACCAGCTTTGAGAGTTTCATACCCTTCTATGGATCCTTGGACATTGTCACAAAAAGTGACCTTTGGGCCTTGTTCTAGCTTCAGGTCATTTTATAGATTTTTGCAACCTGTCGTGTGGCCATAACAAACACTGTCCATATACGAAATTTGATTTGGTTGCTTAACCTACATAGTGGAAAATGGAAACATTAGTTCTTTGGAGAACCAATCACAGATATGGGTTCACTATCATTATCTACCTCTGTTGATGGACCACATAGATCAATATTAATGTCTCCAATGAGGACAAAATCAATGTTTATACTTTCCTCAACGACATTGTCATTCCAACACTTCTTGTTTGAGCATTATTAGGTTTGACAACATCACTAGGCCTATTACCCAATTCATCAGTGTAATTTTTGGCCAAATGAGTCTTCATTCCACACCTGTAGCAATTCCTCTTTTTAAGCTTCTTGGAAGAAGAACTTCCAGGTTCACATTCTGGATTTTCATTATTAGTCTTATCAACAAGATTTGAAAACATTTGAATTTTTTGAAAAAGACTGATACCTTTGTGGGAAAACTTATTCCTAATCTGCTCAGTAATGATATTAAACTTTTCTTTGTTAGACATTGAGCATGTTTCATTTGAGGAGGACACATCTCTACAAATTAATCCTTAGAAATAACTTCTTCACCCTATTTGGGTGGACAGAGATCAAAAGTAGGAAGTTTCACTACTTTCTATCCATCCATGTTTTTCGAAAAAACTTATCTCCAAACTTCTCAGGTTTGGCAATAGCTTTACCTTTACCGAGGTTTGATGATCCATGCACACTGTTAGTTGCAGAATCAGTTTTGTTGGTTTTCATAAAAGACTTACTTTCATTCAAAACCAACTTATCACTATGATTTGAAAACTTATTGAAATCATAGCAGATTTGCCTACAACCTGAAATTTAGAGGCATGTTGTTTTCTTTTGGAAAACTTAAAATATTCAGCATTTAAAGGTGGAAATAGTGTGTTTTGCCATTAGCCTTAGCTTCAAAACTTGTTTTATCAACAAGTTTAGCAGCCTTGACACTATTCCCGCAGAATTGTTCATGTGGGAGAGGTAAGCACATAGCAGTGAAGCTTGATGGAGAACACATTCCAGCATCAGGTTTCAAAGCCCCACACATGTACTGTCAGTATTTTGAGGCCTTACAAACCTGTTTATTGAAATCATTTTCCCATTTACATTTTGGATAAATGTACTTGGAAGCTCACCAAGTGTGGAAAGATCAAATTCCATATTGTTGATCTCAACTATTGAAGCTACTGTGTCAATGTCACCTCCAAGAATTGCTTGAACTCGAGCAAGAATTTGCTTATCAATACATTGAGTTACTCTTTTAGCATAAAAGCACCAAGAGTCTATATTTCTTTGAAGTTTAGAATACTTTAACTCTAATTCTCTTTTCTCTTCTAATAAAACAGAGTTGATGTGTTTTATTTCATCAAGTTCAATTTTCAACTTATGAAAGCTGTCAAGTTCATTATATTTGATTTCAAGTTCATTTTCAATTTAGAAATTTCAGACCTTAAAGTATCATGTTTTTCAACAGCAGCTTTGAGGTCAACAAGCAAATAGTCAAACATTTTTTCCCTTTTCATCAAGACTGTAATCCTTAAAGCTGTGTACCTTATACATCATTGTTGGATTCCAGTTGTCAAGAGAGCTTAGGGACTTGGCTTCTGAAAGGTCCTATTTGCAACTACTAGGTGAAGGAGCTTCATCATTGGCTACAATGCAGTTGTTATCCTCTTCATTAGATGATGACTCAGAATCTTCCCAATCACATGTTTCAGTCATTAATCCTTTCACCTTATCGAAAGCCACAAGATCTACTAGTATCTTCAACTCCGCCATGTTTATGAGGTACTTAACCCTATAGTTTTCCTCTTTGTAAGTCTTGTGAGGTTTGGATGAGGAGGCCATAACTTTAGACACACAATCTGCAACAATAGAGCCAATTTTGCCACATTTGTAGCACTCAGTTTTAGTTTTGTCAAATGTTTTCTTTTTTACAACACTTGGCTTTCTTACCCGCATCCTCTTTCCAAACTCCTTTTTCTTGTTGAACTTCTTGACGAGCAAAACAATCATTTGCTCATTATCTAGTTCATTAAGATCTTCATCCTCTTCCTTTTCCTCAAAGACTGCTTCCAAATCATCATCAGCACATGAATCAGCTTTAGTGAACACATCACAGGTCTGACTCACATGCTGTCTTACTTCAGCCACCAAGGTTGATCCCTTCTTAGATATATCCAAGGCATTTCTCTTTTGTTGTATGACTGTTCATCATTGTACAAAGACCCATACAAGTTTACAAGATCCATGCTTCTAATGGTGCATGAATTTCTTAGTATGGAGGCAAAGTAGTTGCATTCTTCAGGAAAAACATTCAATAATTTATTCACCAAGGTGAGACTGTCTTTAGTGATCCAAACAACTTTGAAATCCTACACAAGTACAGTAAACGTAGTGTAGGTTTCAACAAGATTTTCCTTTGGCTTGGCAAATTAAAACTCATATTGTCTAACAAGATTGTTGTTCCTGTTATCCAATGTGATAGTGGGGCCATCATAGACAGTTTACAAACTATCCCATATTTCTTTAGTTGTCTTCAACTTCTTCACCTGCTTGAACACATCATCACGAAGAGAGATCACACAGTTTTTCCTAGCTTTTGCATCAAGAGCAACCAATCTCTTGTCTTCTTCAGACCATTTAGATTTTGGTTTCTTAATAGTCGTTACCTCAGAAACAACACCTTCAGTTGTAAGGGTGATAGTAATGACATAAGTACGCACATTGGGGCCTTCCATCACTATTTCTGGAAGTTGTACATCCAGTTTCTCTAAATAGAGCATCATCCTACATTTACAGCTAGAAAAGTTTTGATGGTTGAACTTGGAAGGTTTGACCATAGAGCCATTGTCATAGTAGGATGATGAGGAGTTTGAAGAAGAGTTGTCCATGGTGGGAATTTAGGAAGTAATTAGAGAGATTTAGAGTTAAACACACACTCTTAACTACTCTGATACCAGTTGTAGGAGGTTATCCCAATATCTCGAGAGTAACTATAGAGGGGGTGAATACATTTAAAACAAAATCACACATATTTTTCTCAATGTTTGTGTATATATTAACAAGCATGTTAAACTGCAAATAAGTTTGGATTGCGGAATTATCCAAACTGAGATGACAGATTGAACAACAGTTTACATTAGTTTAAGACACACTCAAACTAGATACAATGAAATGACTCACTCAGACTCACTCACTGTTTACACACTCAATGTATGTTTAGAAGACTTAAGAGAACAACTTTGGAAATACTAAACAACTTAGGGGACAAGTTCACTTAGAACAACTTAGACACACTTAGCTTTGTCACACAAGTTGAAATAAGAACGTTGCATGCATGGATTGACAAACTCTCTTTGCATCAAAGTTGCTCAATTTACTTTCTCTCTTCTTGGAAACTTCTTTATATAGTCCTAGAGTGGATCCTAGTGAAGATCTTTATTGGTTGTAGAGAAAGCGAGAGTGTCTCACAAGGAGACAAACTTACTTTCTACAACAAGACAAAATTGACAGATGAAACTACTCTTGCAAAGTAAAAAAGTCGTATAACGTTACTTCCAGTCGAATAGAATCTATTAAAGCAAAGCCAAGAGGCGATAGTGGATCTGTCTGAGGGCATCTGGAATTGTCTCGTTATTGTCTTCTTACTGCAGAATATTTGTCTTGTTCTTTTGTCTTCTATTGTTCCAACTTTATCCTAAATAAGCAAATTAACTTATAACATTTAACATTCTTATAAAGCCACTTTGATATTAGAAAAGGTCTATCACCCTTTTCAAATATCTCCTTTATTTTCATGTAACAAAAAACCTTGACAGAGTTGTAGCAGTTCTATTTTTCTACTTTGTATTGAATCTTCAGGTTGATCCCAACGTTAAAAATTTCATGAGGACTTCGAAACACATTCCAATAAGTGTTAAACATGTCCACAAAGAACATACCACTTAACTATGTCAAACCTGTTTAACAGACATGAACAACTTAGACATAAACTGTCAAACATGTTTAACTGATGATGACAACTTTGACATACTGCCAAGTTACAACTTACGAATGTAAATCAAACTTAGGCTTAGTATTGCAAATCATCACAAGGTTTGATTATGACATTAAACATGCTAACAATCTCTCCTAAGTGTATCAAACAGTTTAGATCAAAGATCTCTCCCTGTGACATAGAACATCTTTGATTAAGGCCTTTTTATGTGTAACATAGGTATATAAGGATGCCACTATGTATAGATAATGTTGCATCCTAAAACATTAAATTTGATGCATACAACATCAAACTTTGTGAATAATGACTAATTATTTATATCATTTATGTAAAATGTTGAATATAGCCATTAAGGCTATGGTTACAATTCAAAATGTTCTAAAATTTTATAATAATATTTTTATTATCTTAAAGTATGGTAATAATCTTCTTAAATTTTTCTATCTTTATTTATTATAATCTCTATTTGTCTTTCATGTTAAAAAATGTAAATATATTTCTTAATTTTTGATATCTTTTGAATATTAAGTATAGTCTTCTTTATCATTTTCCTATATAATCATAATCAAGTTAAAATTCAAAATTTTTATTCCCATCCAGACCTTGTTAAAATCCGAGTCAATTTTTTTGGGTTTTAAATTTTCAATATTTCCCATTATATTTAGGGTTTGAGTTATAGGATAGCAACATATATAGTTTTAATATATGTCTGATATGATCATTCTATTATCTTTGTATATGATATATGTATTTTAATTTTCCATACAAATACGATTATTACTAATAAAATACTAAGCGCTATTAAATATATAGAAATAAAAAAATGGAAATTAAATTAATAATTAATAAAATTTCCTTAAATCTCTCACTTTCCTTCTTAACCTCACTCTTTCTCTCAACCCCACACACACACACACACACACTCTCTCTCTCTCTCTCTCTCTCTCTCTCTCTCTCTCTCTCTCTTTTCTCCTCCCCCTTTCGGCCCTAGAACCACTGTGGTGGTTGTGCACCGCTGCCGCCACCACCACCACCACGGTTCACACACACTCTATCTATCTCACTCGTCTCTCCCTCTCTACCTCTCGGCCGCTAGAAAGCCTCCACGGTTGTGTGTCGCTCTCTCCACCACCACCATGGTTGTCCACCCATCCTCTCTCTCGGCCTCCATTTCCTCTATTTTTTTTCTCGGTCGATCACAACCACCGGCCATTGCCACTATTCACCATCATCATCATACATGGAAAGAGGAACACGAAGATAATGAACATGAAGATCATGAACGAAGATGAATGAAGAAGATGAACATGAAAATGAAGATGATGAACGAATATGATTAACATGAAAACGATGATGAATCAAGATGATGAACGAAGATGCATCAAGAAGAAGAACATGAAGATGAATAGATGAATAAAATAGATGGTGAATGAAGATGAACACGATGCATAGATGAACATGATGCATTGATGAATTTTTGTATTTTTTGTTAATCGTCTCTTTTTTTGAACACGATGCATAGATGAATTTGTGTATTTTTTTTAATAATTTTGAAAGTATGTTACTTGAATTCATTTAGTATTTATTATTTGTTAAAATATTAAATTTAATGAGGTATGCACACTCCCCAAAATGTCATTCATTTTTTGTTCCTGCAATGCACATGATGCATAACATTGTTCAACTATTTACCCTTTTGCAATTAATCTAATCCACACAATTTTTTGATCTAATGGATGATATAGGTTCTTTTGTACCTCGATGCATAAAATTTCTCAATTGAACCACCCTATAAGTATATATATATATATATATATATATATATATATATATATATATATATATATATATATATATATATATATATATATATATATATATATATATGTATATATATGTGTGTGTGTGTGTGTGTGTATATATATATAGACTAATAAAGCATTTATTTCAAGGGTTTTAAAAACAATAAGTATCGCATATGGTACAATCATCTAATGCATAATTTTGAATTTTAAAGACTTACAACCATTCATGCAAAAGTTACTACCTATTAATGCAAAATTTTAAAAATACGGATTTAAAAAATATATGTGTTGGCCATTGAAACATTGAAAGAAGTCATGCATTTACTTTTTTGCTTTTCTCAAACCGTCCATTCCATCCCTCAAACCACGTCTTTCATTTCTTCCAGCTTTTAAATTCAAACAGTCACCTACATTTTCTTCTAGCTTCTAAATTTTCTTCTAGCTTTTACAATCAACTCTAAGTTAAACATTTATTCTTCTGCTTCTAACGTTTCTCTTCTGCTTCTGCTTCATCCAGAACCGTTTCTGCTTCATCCAGCTTCATTTACATTCGGGTAAACATTTCTGTTTTAGCATAAAACGTTTCTGCTTCTGCCTCATAAAATATAAGAGAGCTGGTTTTACTACTAAAAACCACTTACAGCGGTGCTTTCAAAGACTACATGTTGTTTAACACTCCAGGTCGAAAAACGTCCAGATTCCATATTTGCATCTGATTTCAAAATGGAAAAAGAAGAACCTTCCAAAACCTCTCTAGCATCTGCAAGCACAAAGCCTACTTTTATAATACCCACACCTTTGTGGAATCCAAAAATGCAACAACATTCCTTTTTATCAATGAGTATAATGTGAGATCTGATATGTCAAGCTTGGAGTCTTAACATGAATACTAATTGAAAAATCAAAATAACCTAAAGATTTTCTTTACAAAAACCATAAAGCCTAAACTAATCTACTCAATATTTAGCACAGAATATAGATATTAACTAAAGCCTGAAGATTTTCTTTACAAAAACCATAAAAAGGGATGGACTTAGACATATAGAAACAGAAACCGAAATAAAGAAACAGAAACCGAAATAAAGAAACAGAAACTTAAAATATTAATTTGTTGTTCATAAAGAAACAGAAACAGAAACAGAAATAAAAGATTTAGAAATAAAGAAAACAAGGACTAGAAATAAAAAACACAAAGACTTAGAAATAAAGAAATAGAAACTTATAATTATAAGCAAGAATACAATGATAAAATCATCAGTATACCTGAGGGTAGGCCCACGGACTTGTTGATGACAGAACCCAGAGAGTGATTCAAGCAACATTCTATCTTCTTCAAGAAAAGTTGAAAAGTTTGAACCTTTACAACAATGAAGTGAGAAAAAAAATGCAAAATTTATGACAAAACCTAAGTAGTGTGTGTAATGTTGCTGGAAATTACATATTTATGAGTCACAATAGCAGCAACATTTCAAAATTAAAACAGAAAAATAAGCAAAGTGTTGTATATTATCTATTTAGCAGTATGTATGTGTGCATGTGTGTGTGTGTGTGTGTTTGTTTGTGACAGCAAAACAGAAAAGAAAAGATATATATATATATATATGTGTGTGTGTGTGTGTGTATGTGTGTGTGTATATATATATATATATATATATATATATATATATATATATATATATATATATATATATATATATATATGTTTTAATTATGTCCCAATGCATCTATCATAACATGCACTAAAAGGTTAGTGACACCTATTGCAAAACAGAAAAGAGAATAACAAAAGTGTGTTGTGTGTTTGTTTGTGACAGAAAAACAAAAAGAAAAAGATCACAACAGCAGCCCATAACAGTTATATATATAGACACACACACACACACTATATATATACATACATACACACACACACACACACACATATATACATACATACTAAGTCTAAGTGTGTGCTTGGGTGATTCTTGTTGTCCAAAATAGAAAATATTAGCAGCTTATACAAGTATACGTGTGTATCATGTCCTAATATAGCAATTAAAGTTGTATGTTTCAATTATGAACTCTTAAATATGTAATTATGAAAATATAGCAATTAGCGTAATATGTAATCATGTGTATGTGAAACCATTAGCAGCTTATACAAGTAATCATGTGTATGTGAAACCATCATAAAAATGTAATTATGAAAATATCAGCAGCTTATACAAGTAAACTGAAAGCATAAATACCATTCCCATCACTTCCGGACAGATAGGAAATACACTAAAATATGAGTATTGTGACTTTAAATGCAATTTTTCGGCTATTAAACTCTCATAACTATTGCACATGCAGTTAACATAACCAATGGCAAAAAGTAATGCATTTGTTCAAGGAAATCATTTTTGTACATCTATAACTTCATTTAATAGCGGATTAGTGGCAACATCGTACTAAGTGATAATTAAGACAATTAGTGTGTGTAATATTGCTGGAAAGGCCACCCAGCAGCAACATTTCGAATTTAAAACAAAATATAAGCATAGTGTTGTGTGTGATGCAAGTATATTATATGTAGCAGTATGTGTGTGTGTGTGTGTGTGTTTGTGACAGCAAATAGAAAAGAAAAGAACAACAACAGTTAATATATATATATATATATATATATATATATATATATATATATATATATATATATATATATATATATATAAAAGTGTTAATTATGTCCCAAAGCATCTATCATAACTTGCTAAAAGGTTAGTGACACCTATTGCGATGACATTTCATTGCTAAACTTATTTGTCATTGCTAAAAGTGAAAAAATGGCATGTGTTTTGTTAGATATTTAATTTCGATCATGTGGACTTATTTTGTAATAATTATTTACTTATTGTTTAGTCTTGTATCTATTTCCTTTGTATTTTATTTCTATGTAAAAGTCAAGGGGGCAATTGTGTCAATGGTCCATAGTTAATTAAAGGAGCCTATGTATAGGCTCCTAGGGTTTTGTAAAGGTTTACACGGTTGAGATACATTGAATATTCTGCAGCCGCCATCTTCTTTATTCTCTCAACATTCATATTGTCTTTCTTCATCATCACACTAATTATTGAGCTTGTTTCTTCTTGTGTATGATAAAAGATACATTAAAGTGATGATTATAAAAGGGAATACATTATAACAATTGGTATCAGAGCTAAAAAGGTGGATTTCAACTTGGAACTTTCGGATTCTGCTGGGTTTCTCTTCATCATCATCGTGTTCTTCATTCTTCATCCGGTTAGATCTTTGAATCCTCGTCTTTCTGCTGTTTTATGTGTTATTATTGTCATACAATCACCACAATATCATCCTCTACTGATTTAGAGCCTCTTAGGTTCAATCTATCCATTAAAATCATCCATAATCGGTTGTTTTTAAAAGTTTAAAAAATATGGGTTTTAGTGGGTTTTTGCTTGTTTTTTACTGAGTTTTAAGTGTTTTGGTATATTTTTAAAACATCAAAAGTGTTTAAAATAGTTTCCCAATCATTTAGAAACAATTTTAGGCCATAAATCTGCTAAAATCGAAATCTGAACTGTTCTGCACTTTGAATAACTGTTAACACCTGCTGTAATTCGAACCGACCTGTAGCATTTCGGACCCCATTTCGGACCAACTAAGACCCTGACTTCGGACCATTTCGGACCTTCCAAGACCCTAGTTCGGACCACATTTCGGTCCACTTCGGACCAAACTTAGGTGTATTTCGGAAATTCACTGTGCCCATTTCGGACCTTCTTTCGGTCCCATCCGAACTTCAGACCATCCGAAGTTCAGATCAGGCACTTCCATTTTCATATTTTGACTTGTGCTTTAATTTACACTCTCATTTTGGACCAACCGAATCCGGACCATCCGAATTCGGTCCCCATTCCTGGACTATTCCCTAAGTGTTAGTCCGAATTCGCCACTGTTCACCCGAGTCCGAATTCGGTTCCTTCATTCTTCCGAACTAGGTCCCTGCCTTATCTGAACCAAGTCTTCATCCGAATTCGGCCCCCGTCCGAATTGCTTCCCATCTGAACCAAAGGTTCATCCGAATTCGGTCCCTATCCGAATTCACATCCATCCGAACCAGTGTGTTCATCCGACTTCAGTCCTCGTCCGAATTACTGTTCATCCGATTTCTGCTACATCCGAACTCAGAACATCATCCGAATTAGTACCATCCAGTGTACTATTCATTCACCGTCCAGTACATCTGTTTCAAGTTTCCACCTTCAAGATCTTATTTCTTCAATCAGCACCCTAATCATGTCTCGTGAAGCTCTCGTACTCGGATCCGAGAACAGACCACCTGTTCTCTATCCTGACGGGTATGAACAATGGAAATCCCGGTTCCTCAAATTTGTCGGAATGCAACCCCTTGGAAACCTAATGCTTCAGTCCATCTCTGAGGGCCCCGTGATCTACTATCGGGAAATCGCAGCTAGACCCGAGGCTGACCCCCCTGTTATCGCATCAAAGGTTGAAAGAGAACCAGCTAACGACGCCGAGCGTGACAGGCAGCATGTCGATAAGCGGGCAGAGTATCTAATCTATCAGGCCCTCCCCACTGATATCTTGGTTGGAGTAGACAGCAAAATGTCTGCTAAAGAAATGTGGGACGAATTAGAAGTGCAAATGCTGGGGGCAGATCTAGATGACCGCGCTAAGATAGAGGAAGCTAAGGCTAAGTTTACAGAATTCCGTGCGAAAGACGGGGAGTCGTTACAGGCTACGTTTACAAGGTTATGTGCAGTACTGAATGAGTTAAAGAAACTGCACATCAAAAAGGACAGGGATGACATAAACATCCAGTTCTTTTCAGCCTTAGCCCCCGAGTGGCAGATTGGTTGCCGGGCCACACGACGGGTTCTGAATATTCCAGAGGTATCGATCAATGTCGTCTTCAAAGAACTGAAAAAGTATCAAAGGGATGTGGATCACAAGAAACAGATGGCAAATCAACTCGCATCCTTACTGCGATCTGCTAACACCGGTATCAAACCCAATGATTCCCTAGCCTTGATTACCAACACGAATATTCCCACTCCATCTTTTGCACAAGGTTCATCTTCGTCTCAGTACAGGTATGCTTCTCCTCAACGTGAGGTAGTGGATGAGGAAGAAGCCGCGATTCAGGATCAATTAGCCTTGTGGACAAATTGTTTTCAACAATGAGGTTTTTCCAACAAGACTAACAATCAACTCCGCTATGACACCGATCCGCGGAGGTACTCAGATGACAGAAGGGATGAACGACGTGATGATTATCGTCGGGATGATTATCGCAGAGATGACAGGGATGAGAGAAGGTATGACGATAGACGCGACTATCGAGATGATCGTCGTTATGAAAGGCGAGACGATAGGCGTGATGATCGCAGGGATGACAGGAGAGAATATCATCGAAGGGACGATCGTCAGGATGATCGCAGGGATGACCGTAGGGATGACAGAAGAGAGAATGAGCGTAGGGATAGAAGGAGCAATGGAAGCCGAGAACCTCGCCACGCCGACAAGAGGCCGGTTGAAAGAAGGGATGAGAGGCCGCGAGCCGAAGAACCGAAAGGCGCCGAGGAGTGTCTCTGTTACAAATGTGGGAAACCGGGCCACTTTGCTCGGGAGTGCAATAATAAGTTTGACAGAGACGTAGGCTACTACGAGCGGAAGTTGGAGGCCGCTAAGAAAAGGACTGATGCAATGGCCCTCATCGCCCAGGATGATTACTGGGATGCTGAAGATACCGACGAGGAAGATGATAAGGGCAAAAATTGTTATATGGTTGATCGTCTGGGGTTGGATCACTGTGCCATTTCCACTGCTTCTCATGCTGATGAGGGGGAGACAATGACAAATCCACCAACATGTCTGATGGCTAAATCCGACGATCCCGAATGCTCATCATCCGGTTCAGAGACACAAGAGGTATATTCCTGTTACATTCAAGAGCATGTAAATAATTTATCTGTAAATAATGAATGTACATTGCACACACATATACTTGATCTACAAGCTCGGTTAAATGCTGAAACTGCAAAGTGTGTACAGGCTGAACATCTAGCTCAAACTTTAAAAGAGTCGTCTGAATTATATCCCTTGTCCGGATTCTGTATTCCATCCGAATTCACTCCATTACATTTTCATTCCATGCATTCCATCCGAATTCAGTCCAGCATCAACCACTTTATCCGAATCGGTCCACTCCTCATCATCACTTATAATCCATTTCGGTCCCCATCCGAATTCGGGCCATCATCATTCTTCACATCATCCGAATTCGGACCCTCATACATCATATATCATACATCATCCGAATTCGGACCCTCATACATCATATATCATACATCATGCGGATTTCGGCCGGATCTGAATTCGGTGGCACTGTTCATCCGAATTCGGTCCATCCGAAATCCAACATTTAGCATATTTTTCAATTTTTCACTTTTTGAATTTTCACTATAAATCAAAAAATCCAAAAATATTTTAATTCTGGTGCACCATTGATTAGAGTTAGGATTAGTGTTTGAGTGAAAATGCCTGTTCTAACATCGGTCTCTTAACGATTGACTTTGGACTTTATTCCGTAGAATTTTATTCTACTAATAAAGACCCGATGCTTTAAACAGATCAGGCAGTTTCTATTTCACACTTATCTAGACTCCATATCAATGTCTTATCATATAAAGTCTTTTGTTCTAACTTTGATGCACCTTTACAGATATGATGGAACCCGCTGTTGTTCTTACCATACCCCATCCCCCCATTCCCAATAACAACGCCAAACTACCCGAACAATCCATTCTCCCACAAGCCGAGTTTGTCGAGTTCATACCCCATAACTGGCAGCTTGATGTGTCCATCCTCACCAAAGAACCCCAAACCCTAGCCTTCGACATCCTCACTCACCACCCCATATGCTACTCCCTTTCTACAGCAATCGCCGTTCCCCGGATATACTTGCAACAATTTTGGAACCGATTGCAATTTGTCCATGGGGCCGAACCCCACTTCACTACCACCATTGACTGTGTCCCAGTCAAAATAACCATCGCTGCCATACGCCATATACTTCACCTACCTCCCGAAGCCTATTTGCCAACCCGCTTTCAGTTTGATCCCATTCCTTCAGTCCAAGAAACCCTCGCTGAAATACAAACCTTGGGTTATGACGGCCCTCTTACCAAACCATCTGATTTTAAAACCAAGAATCTCCAGTCTCATTGGAGGATTCTGTTCGACGTCCTCAATAAATGATTCACTGCTAAACATTCAGGCCACGACTTAGCCTCCGCACAGTTCCTAGCCATGTTCACCGGCTTTGCATTCGACCGCCATGTGGATTATGCAGCGTTCCTCTTCGAGGAATTGAAGAGAGTTCATATGGAGAGGGGAACTAAAAGAGGACACAAATATATCCCTCTCCAACGCTTTCTGCAGCTGATCATACAATATGTCATGGATAACGATGAAGATATTCATGAGCGTCCTGAGGTCGATGTTTACCCTACAGTGGCAATCCAGAAGCTTAATCTGCCGAAAGGGGCTCTGTCTGTGCCAATAATGACTATCCCACTGTCCCTTATGCTAAAGGCAAGGCAATTGGAAAGGGTTCGGGCATATATACGAGAGTTTTATCCAGATGAGGCACAGTCAGAACCGACTAAGCCTAGCCAGTCCGAAGGTGAGGATAGATTGAGTGAGGACGAGGGAGATGAGGCGGAGGTACAACAATCCTTGGGGTTAGGTGAGCGGGAGAATGTGTTTGTGAGCGAGGGAGAAGTCGGTGAGGCGGCAGAGGCGGTGGATTCCGAACGAACCGTCTCTGTCGTACGAGGGATAGAAATCACTTCTGAGGGTGACCGCAACCCTATCAGCCAAACTACCCAATGGAAAACCATAAGTCCGATGGTCGAACTAACCCCCTCCACCCACTTAGCATCCTCTCTACAGGGTGCTATTTCATTCCACGGGGATACACCACATATAGCATCGCCCTCTCATTCGGAGAGCGGCGGTGTTGAACGAGGTCACACTCCGCCCCACGTGATCGAACCTCTTTCTTTCACGATTCCATCCCCACAAATACACACAACGCACGATGCCTTTGTGGCATCCCCTAGAGCTGCCTCCGTGGCAGCTCCACAAACTTCTGATTCTGCGCCTCCCCTAGTGGAGCCACAAATGACAGAAGGAAGACCTGAAGTGGCTTCATCAACGCCATCCACTTCAGGCCATCTCCCAATTAACTTGGAGATGTTAACGGCAGCTCTTCGTGCTGCCGGAGTTGTTACCCGGGCTGACTTGGATGCCCAAAAGGAGTCTGCTGAGGAACGTCACACCGCCCTTCTCTCACTTATAAAGGGTAAGGGTGTCGCTTCAGAGGATCTGCCTCCACCAGGATCCCATTCAGTCCAGACACAAATTGCAGAGCTCTCAGACAAGATAGATGCGCTCACTCGCCTAATCCTTCAAGTCCAGGAGCAACTCAACTCCAGAATGGACCGTCTTGAGTCTGCCGTCATTGAGCTACAGTGCCGTCCTCAGGCTGAGTCCCAGAAACACAAGCATGACGATCAGGACGACCCTGATAGCCATGAGGGGGAGAAACGCCAGAAAACTCAGTCTGAGGACCTCATGTTGATTGTAGAGGGAGCAGAAACAGAATATACAGAGGTTCAGGGGTCAGGGGAAAAGATGCAAGAGGCTCAGGAATACCTGATGTTAGAAGACGAGCCCATGTTCGAGTGTCCAGCTCCACTGGATCCAATGACAGCTATGGTTGAGTTCGAGCCCATTCATAAAAAAGTTGAAATCATATTGGAGTCTGACTCAGACTCCGATACTGAGGACAACGAACCTTTAATCATTCCTAAGCCTGAGCCAAAATCACCTAAAAATTCATCATCTTCCTCCTTTGATTTCCTAAACTCACCACCACCAGCTCCACAGCAAGAAATTCTATCATCCATCCAAGCTCCCCCATCACTCAAAGAATCCCATCTAGTCCAAATCCCGCCAAGATCTCTAAGTCCTCCCATTGTCCAACAAACTGAACAACCAGGTCCTTTACAAACCAAGAGGGTAGATTTCTTTGATGAGACCCCTTTAGGACCCGATGAATATGGGAGAGATGATATGTATTGGGTGACCGCTATTCGAAGGGAAAAGTACAAACTCTTCCACTGAAGAGAAAGAGGAACTAAGACAAGAACGGCGGGGGACAATCATCAAATTGCTAGAAGCTAAAAAATCTGAAACAGAAGAACCCCCCGTTTAGGGCCTCAAAGAATTCCTTCAGAAATTTCCTCCGGAACAATTTCAGAATCCGTTCCTAGAAGAACGGTTTAAGATGGTATTCAGAAAAAAAACCTGGGTCTTTCAGTAGACGCCTCCTAATGGAACTGACCAACGTAACCAAAGCTGAACAGGATGAATACTATCAATTAATGCTCATGGAGAGGAGGTCAAAAGTCTCAAAATCAAAGATAAAGAAACTCATGACCATCACCATGTGCAAAAGGGCAAAAGTATTCTATCCTGCCTTTCAGGTAGAAAGAAAAGATGGCATGGTTGAAGAGTTCTACGAGAATGACCTGGACTTCATAAGTGTGGACGACGTTGAATTCTTACACAACCGAACAACGTCTGTCTCACATGACTGCCGTAGGTGCCCTTGTTCGAAGTATGAACCGTCACTTTATTATCATGTGCCTCAGAGACTTCCAAATGGTGATAGAGAGCGTGATGGTTAAAGTGGGCCTACGAGCACCTGAACAAGACAGCTTCCTTCTCGCCCACCATCCTGCCTACAGAGTTACCTTAAGAGGAGGCCCGGGTGTCATTTTTGTAAATCAGAAGGGCTACAAAAGGTTCATGCGCTTTGAGGATCTTCCCTGTTACTCCGACGGTACTCTCAGATTGGTTAGAGCTGTGCTTGCTCAAAAAGTTCAAAAATATGATGCTCAACCAGATCCAGAACAAAGATGTTCACCGAAGGAAATTCAGGATACCCTCAGCGGCATTGAACTCCTGAACGAAAGGCTACATATGAGACAAGGGGTTAGACGTTTTGACGTCATCCTTGGACTCCGCGAATCTACCGATCATGCCAGAGTTCCAGGACCTCCACGTTGATCGAAAAGGGGGAGATTGTTAGATCTTTAATTTCGATCATGTGGACTTATTTTGTAATAATTATTTACTTATTGTTTAGTCTTGTATCTATTTCCTTTGTGTTTTATTTCTATGTAAAAGTCAAGGGGACAATTGTGTCAATGGTCCATAGTTAATTAAAGGAGCCTATGTATAGGCTCCTAGGGCTTTGTAAAGGTTTACACGGTTGAAATACATTGAATATTCTGCAGCCGCCATCTTCTTTATTCTCTCAACATTCATATTGTCTTTCTTCATCATCACACAATTATTGAGCTTGTTTCTTCTTGTGTATGATAAAATATACATTAAAATGTTGATTATAAGGGAATACATTATAACATGTTTGTTGTTTTTTGGACCCCCAATCGGGCTTATTTCAACTTGTGTTTAAGAAATACACAATTTCACATAAAAAAATATATAGATAGGAAGCAATGATCAATGAAGATGAAGCCATAGATAGATTAGTAACCATAAGTCCAGAAAAGTAGAAAGCATTTTCATTTTCACAAAACACGTCACTCAAAACACGTCACTAGTATTATGACATTAACCACAAATAAATAGGATGCCATAATTGATACCTGTACAGGCGAATAGATTGGCAAGCAGTAGAAATTGATGATGTTGAGAAAGCTGGGACCGACGAGAGAGCAAAGCTAGAGTAGAACAGAACCTAGCAAAAGAGTAGAACCTCATCGTGAATCCATGACCATGAAGTGAATAGACCCTACATATGCCTGATTAAAAAGTAAATTCATCCTTGTTGCACAGAACAAAATAATCTCCAAACAATAATACCTTAAATTTCAGGATAATTCCAATTATAGATCTAATACCAGTTGAAGCTTTAAGAATTCAAAACATGTACTTACCACTTTGTTAGACTTTATTAATTGTAATCAAGTCTACGGGTTTATTTGTACTTATTTAATAGTTCATAGGTTATTTATGTACGACCTTTAATAGTTTAACCTACGGGCTTATGCCTCATCAGGTTTATTATATAAATGTTTAATTAGGGTTTCATAGAAAACACACAAATGAATATTGAAGGTGTTTGGTGCGTGTAGCCGCTCGTGGTTAGAAAGAAAACAACCTTTGTTCTTCGTGTTCTTCGTTCAAGGTTTGATACAATCGGCTATTATTATTGTTTCTCGTCCGTAATCTTTATTATATATTGATTGTTTGTTTGTTTACTTGATCACTCGGGACCTACAATTGATATCAGAACCATCGGTTTGATCGATAATAATTTTTTTCGCGGACACTGTGCTCTTCCGAATGGTTATTTAATCGAATTATCTCTGCCATTTTTTTGCACTTCATCGAAAAGTGGGTTCTCAATTTAGTCAACTTCTTTAATTTGGTCAACCTTTGTGTGCCAATCAATTCGGCAAATTCCTTCTCAATTGATTGCAAAAGGTTGTCACCAATAAATGTTATGTATGAAACATTAGTTTGACAACAATTATTTTGAAAAGTCAACAAATCTCATATATTTGGACGCATACGAAGGTTGAAAAAGTTGAATTGCATTTTCACAAGAAAGTTAGGATTTAAAGTTAATTGACTTTCAGATTTATTCAGTCAAACTTTAGGTTCCTTTTCATTTATTTGTTTGCCTGCTCTCGAACCATTTATTCCAACTCTCGGATCCCAAACTATTTTTACTCTCGATCCAAATTTGACAAAGTTTTGTTTCCCAACATTTTTTTGTCAACTTTCAGATCAATTTTTTTTTTGGGTCTACATGTTGTTCGGGTTTGTTGAATTTCGCTAATTAAATTAAAGTTTAATTCTAAATGATTGGTTGTAAAAATTGTTTGATACTATATTCCTTCGGGTGAATATAATTCTGTTTTTGCAACCGATTAGTCAAGATTTAATCTGGATTTTGAATAGCCTTTGAATTCAAATTATTTTTTATCGGATCCATTTTGGAACTTGAAAATTTTAGAATTTTTGGATCAAATAAAATTTCAATTATGCAAATCAAATATCGTTTCCTAACGGTTGGTTGTGAAAACTCGTTTGATACTATATTCCTTCGGGTGAACATCATTCAGTGTTTACAATCAATTCATCAAAGAATTGATCCATTACACATTTTTCAAACTTCGAAAATTTCACCTTGTGTTTTTCAATCCATCCGAAAGTCATAACTCTCGAATCATTCTGATTCGAAAGTTGCAACTTTCGGATCCTACTTCAAGTATTGAATCAAGTTCAAGTCAATCACCAATTTGAAGATCCACTCAAGCAAGCATCTCAAGATGTCTGGATCGAACGAGAAGATTTCAGACAAGGCACACTCTGCATCCGACAATAATGTAAGTCTTCTTCCTAAAGAAGTTATAGCAGAATTACATTTGCTAAGAAAAGAAGCTAAGAAGTTAGATGCATTTCAGACTGCTCTTAGGAATGCTCAAAATGAAAAGTCTGATTTGAAATCAAACATCTTAGTGTTACAAGAAGAAGTGTCTAATGCTAATAACGAGAAAAAAGATTTGACTGCTCTTAGGAATGCTCAAAATGAAAAGTCTGATTTGAAATCAAACATCTTAGTGTTACAAGAAGAAGTGTCTAATGCTAATAACGAGAAAAAAGATTTGTCTACCAAAATATCTCAGCTAGAATACGTTCATCAAGTGCTTAAGTCTAATAAGTCTGACTATGTTTACAAATATGAGTATGTACTGGCTAAAAGAACGAAACTAAGAGAAAACTCAAAGACATAGAAGAAAGATTTTATAAACGTGGTCAAACTGATTAAACCATAAATATGTATAAACCTAGAGAATTGAAGTCTAGAGATGGTTTAGGGTTTACTGGTCCTAGAGTCATGGAAAAAATGATCAACAAAAAACACAGTCCTTTATTTGATGTTGATACAATGGGTCGGGGATTCATTATGCCATATATCAAGACTTGGCCAGAATTGTTAGCCGAAGAAGAAGAAAATAACGAGCAAGACCTGATATAAAACAAATTAAATTTGTTTATGACTGATTAAATCGTGATTCTCTTAAAGGAAAATTAGAAAAATCTTTTAGAGAAAAGGAATTTGTTGAGCCAAAGGAGATTACACCTGATCCGAGCTTGCCAAAACCTCGTGAATACAATCCATATTCTGTTCTAGAAATTGCTCGACTGAATTCGTCTCTAGCTGACACTTCACTACTAACTGAGAAAATTCATGCCCTTGAGTTAACCTTAAAAGAAACCAAAGATATTTTGATGCAGACAGAAACACTTTCTTAACAAAAGAAAATGATTTTAACGAGGCAAAAAGACTGTTTTCTATTCGAGAACAGATTTTCAAACATAATGTTAAATCATTTGACAAGGAACGAGATCAACTTCTAGCCACCATTCAGGGGCTGGCATCTCAACTTGTTCCTAACCAAAACTGTTTAAATCCACAAGTTTCTGTCATCAACAATTCCACGGTTGAAAGTCGTTCTGAATCTAAGGAATCATACTCTGAACTTAAAAGGCAACATCTTTTGGATATCAAGAAAGGCAAAGAAAAGTTGGAAATTCCGATCAAGATTTACACAAGTGATTCTTCTAAATCCTCTTTCAAAGAAGCCGTAAGGAATTCAATATAATCTTAGTTTTAAGAGTACATGGAATTCCCGAAAGCCACAAAAGATCAGAAAATCCAACAACAAGCATAACTGGTTCTCTACTAAGAATGACTCAGGCTTCTCTTCTGCTCAAATGAAAGATCGTTCGTGAATCCTAAGGACTCATAACCATTCATATCTGATTCTAATGTTATCAAGAATAACAAAGTTCGGTTTGTTGTCAATCTAAAGACTGCTTCGTGTGATGATTTTGTATCACATAAACCTTGTTTGAAATATTCTTTTAAGCAGTTACTTGATTTACGTCCTGCTAAACTTTTTGATTCTGCTCATGTAATGAATGGTTGTGTATCCAAAATTAGGAATAAATCTACTAACCGTCACGTAAATAAACAAAAAGGGCCCACATTCACTCTCTGCTGGGTACCAAAGACTGTCATGGAGGAACCTAATTGGAAATGGTACCTAAGAAGGTCATTACTCTAAAATGGGTACCCAAAGTGTGAAGACCACCCTCTAGGTCCCACATCATGCAATGCGATATCAACCAAAACTAAGATAGAGTAATTAATTGCGGAATATTAAATTACAGTACAAAATATTAGGATTTAAGTTTAATACAGATTACCGATTTTAAATTAAACTTATAAAGGGTACTATCTAAACTAGTTCATATCATCACACAATCAAGATAAATCTACCCAGAACACCACAATATCATCATCCAATCTGTACCAAAATGATTTGCTGAGTAGAGGTCTATGAAAACTTCACTTGATTCTTGTATGACCTAAGTACTAGGTCCCGCAGGTGACTTTCCTTTATCTTTTCCTGTAAAAATGTTAATGTAGCAACCGTAAGCAATGCTTGGTGAGTAAATAGATTTTCAAATTAACATGCAATGTCAAACGGATCATCATAAGTCTAGCGTGATATGTCAAGGCTGCCGCTACAGCCACTCATGATTGAGACATAGAAGTCATAGAGTCGGATGATGCTCAGGCCACGCTCACGCTTAAATCGTGGGGATCAGCCACATACTGGGCTAGCTACCAGTAAATCAACGTGGCGGAACATCGGAGGTCATTACCAAGTTCAGTAGAACTGGTGAAATAGCCAGGTCTAGAACAATAGACCAATCAAGGCTAATCAAGCTGAATCAATATGTCAAGTATATGCAATGATGAAGTATATGTAATCAAAGTCATGATAGCAATAGTCTCAAAGCAGTATCAGAAATGGACTGCAAATGCAATAACATATGAAATGATGATCAAATAGCTATCATGATTCACTGGGCAACACCCATCCATGGTGTGCACAGGTCACAATCCAGCTGATAGTATGAATGTCAAATCAATCTAGCATCAACAATATGTCTCAACCGGAAATTCAAGCATGTTAAATCTGAATACCTATAACTCACAGATCTGAGTCTTTATCAAACAGATATAAAATTTGCCACCTGAGTTATCCCAGGATTTTATCTTTGTCAATCTGTTTTCTGTTAATTCTTTTCAAATCAGAGACCTGCTTTCAATCTTTTAAATCTTTGTTCAGAATTTCACTGAACCTGTCCAGAATCATGTCATATCAATCATTAGCTTTTTAGCTTTAAATTCATTATTTCATCTGATTCTGATACTGATAACTCATAAATCTTTCTTTGTTTCATTAAATTCTCAAAAGATCTGTATATATATATATATATATATATATATATATATATATATATATATATATATATATATATATAATCATGTTGCTTTGTTGATCTTTAATTATTCTAGTTTAAAATATCAAAATGGACATTCTGGGTTCGGATCCATCACATTCGGACCAGCCTGGATTCGGACCTATCCGGATTGGCTCATCCTAAGTAGCATCCGAATTGTCATCCGAAATTAGGACATTTGAACCGAATTTAGGATCATCCGAAGTGGTATCCAAATTCGGACCAACATCCATCCGGATTCGGATTTGGAACCGAATTAGGAGCCATCCGAAAATGGGATCATCCGAAATAAACATTCCATCCAAATTAAATACTTTGTCCGAAGTCTGGATCTGAAATGGGCTACATCCGAATTGAAATGGGCTATCCGAATTCAGACTCAACCGAATTCGGATCCCAACCTTCATAATTTCCAGAATTGTTCTTGGTGTTTCATACTTGTGTTCATACGGATTTTTAACAAAAATACACTAAGTCCATTTTTATCAACATGCAACTTATTATTTTGATATATTATCATATTTGGGTTGTTTTTATGCATTTTTCCCTATCAATAACATCATAATTTGTTCAAGATCATCCAAAATATTAATATTTTGCCAAGAACACATATTTTACCAAAAATTCCGATTTCTAATTAATTTTGAATGATCCAACCCATGAATTTAGTTTTTGTTACATCTAATAACTTAGATTTATCATAATCTACTAAAAATCTATTCATGCACACAATTTCATGTTTTAATTCTTGGATTTTCGGTTTTTCATGAAACCGAACCAAACATTGAAAAATATGGAAATTTAAGTCAAGAATTACCTTAAATCTTGTAGTTTGTTGTTGATCTTTGCTTCTTGTAACTCCTTTTTGATTAAAACTCAATTAATTGAACAATTCTTTGAATTTCTTGGCAAATTTCTGAAATTGTCGTAGGTGAAGAAGAACAAGAGAGAGAAAGAAGAGAGAGAGAGAGAGTAAATTTCTTAATGGTGTGTTAAATGATATTAATTGGAGTTTATATACATCATTTGGTTATATTTGCAATTTAAACCCACTATATTTTTGTATAATATATCTCTTTTATTTTACTCATCTTTAATAATTTGTAATATAATTTATATCATATTTAAATTAAATTTTCATTAATCAAATAAATTACAAAATAAATAATGTAATAAAATTACATTATTTTCTCAAAATCAGATAATTAGGTTCAAGCAAAAAGTTAGGTTGTTACAGAATGGGCTCCACCACGCACAAACTTCGTCCCCGAAGTTAGCTATGTTCGAACAGACTGGGATAAGTAGCTTTCATAACATCTTTGGATTCCCAAGACTGATGCGAACCCTTGTGGTGTTTCCACTGGACGAGCACCATCTGTATTTCTTTATTTCGAAGCTTTTTGGACTTCGAGTCCAGAATACATTCTGGCTCTTCAACCACTCTAAGCTTCTCATCAATCGGCAGGTTAACGTGTGGTATTTGAACTTCTCTTTCGTCTGCTAAGCTTTTTCTCAGATGACTGACATGGAATACAGGATGTATTCCAGATAAGTCCGCTGGCAGTTCAAGACGATAAGATTGATTTCCTATCTTTTCCACAATCTTGAACGGACCGATGAATCTCGGAGCTAGCTTGTTTCTCTTTATGAATCTTACCACATTCTTCATTGGGGATACTTTCAGCATCACCCAATCGTTAACCGCAAAACTGATCGATCTGTGTCGATTATCATAGTATGACTTCTGCCTGCTTTGAGCTTCGAGTATGTTTCTTATAACCAGTTGAATCTTCTCATGAGTCAACTGTAGAAGGGCAGGTCCTGCTATTGGCGATTCACCTGTTTCACGCCAACAGGTGGGAGTTCTGCATTTTCTTCCATACAAAGCTTCAAATGGAGCCATCTTGATCGTTGAATGATAACTGTTATTATATGAGAATTCGACCAAAGGCAAGTGGTCATCCCAATTACCACCTAGATCAAGAACGCAGGCACGAAGCATATCTTCAAGAGTAAGGATAGTACGCTCACTCTGGTCATCTGCATTAGGATGATAAGCAGTACTCATAGAGATCCGAGTACCCATCCCGTCTTGTAGAGCTTGCCAGATTCTAGATGTGAAACGACTATCACGATCTGATACGATAGACTTTGGCACACCGTGATGAGAAATTATTTCAGTGATGTACATTTGTGCCAATCTATCAAGGGAGTATGTCTCTTTCATCGGTATGAAGTGAGCTGACTTCGTTAATCGGTCCACGACTACCCAGATGGAGTCGTGCTGTCTCTTGGTTTTCGGCAACTTTGTGATGAAGTACATGGTTATATGCTCCCACTTCCACTCAGGAACTAGCAGTGGTTGCATATCCCCGAAAGGCTTCTGATGTTCTGCCTTAACCATTTGAAATATTCTGCAGCTTTCAACATAACGACTGATGTCTTTCTTCATTCCTGGCCACCAGTAATCAGCTTTCAGATCGAAGTACATCTTTGAGCTGCCAGGATGAACAGATAACTTGGACTGATGGGCTTCAGATAGAAGAGTGTTGCGAATAGAACCATATTTAGGAATCCAGATTCGGTTTCCCTGGAGACAGTGAAGTCCCAAATGGTTCAGAGATAAGAATTGTAACTGCCCTTTGAGATTTTCAGAACCAATATTCTCTTCTTTCAACGCTTCGGCTTGAGCTGATCTGATGTCTTCGATAAGATCGGAAGAGAAGACAACAGGAGTCAGGGCATAGCAACACGTTTCCGGATATACTTTCCTACTCAAAGCATCCGCGACAACATTAGCTTTGTCGGGATGATATAGGATCTCGCAATCATAGTCCTAAGCTCCAAGGACCAACGCTGCTTCATATTCAGATCCTTTTGAGTAAAAAGATGCTTGAGACTCTTATGATCGGTGTAAAGCTGACACCGAGTCCCATAGAGATAGTGACGCCAGATCTTCAGTGCAAAGGTAACGGCAGCCAACTCAAGATCATGAGTCGGTGCACTTTTCTCGTAGTCTTTCAACTGCCTTGAAGCGTAGGCAATTACTTTTCCCCTTTGCATTAGAACACATCCTAAGCCAGTACCAGATGCGTCACTGTAAACGACAAAATCATCGTTACCCTCTGGTAAGGCTAGGATCGGCGCTTGAATTAACTTCTGTTTCAAAGTTTCAAATGCCTCTTGCTGTTTATCTGCCCATACGAAAGGTGTATTCTTTCGTGTTAACATCGTAAGTGGCACAACAATCTTTGAGAAGTCCTTTATGAATCGCCGATAATAGCCGGCCAATCCAAGGAAACTTCTTATTTCAGAGGCATTGCGAGGCGTTTGCCATTTCTGAACAGCCTCGAATTTAGACGGATCAACTAAAATGCCTTCGCCCGATATGACATGGCCGAGGAATTGAATCTAGAAAGAAATCAGAATGAAATTTCAAGTTTTGTTTCAATCAAAGAACGCTTAGGAATGACACAAGACAATATAAAGTTGTACCTGTCTGATCCAGAATTCACACTTAGAAAATTTTGCGTAGAGTCTTTCTTTTCTCAGTAACTCTAGCAATTGTCGCAGATGTTTAGAATGATCAGCCTCCGTTTTGGAATAAATCAGAATATCGTTTATAAATACGATAACTGACTTATCCAACATCGGTCTGCACACGCGATTCATGAGATGCATGAACGCCGCTGGTGCATTTGTTAAACCGAACGGCATCACGAGAAATTCGTAATGACCGTATCTTGTTCGGAAGGCTGTCTTTGGAATATCCTCATCTTTAACCTTCAGCTGATGATACCCAGAACGAAGATCAATCTTGGAGAAATAACTTGCTCCTTGTAGCTGATCGAATAAATCATCAATTCTGGGCAGAGGATACTTATTCTTAATAGTGACTTTGTTCAACTCACGGTAATCAATGCACATTCGAAGGGTTCCGTCTTTCTTCTTTACAAATAAGACAGGTGCACCCCACGAAGATGAACTCGGTCGGATAAATCCCTTTTCTAACAGCTCTTGCAATTGCTTTGACATTTCTTGCATTTCTACAGGTGCAAGTCTGTAGGGAGCTTTGGCAATGGGAGCCGCACCAGGAACTAAGTCAATGCCGAATTCGACTTGACGTTCCGGTGGCACTCCAGAAATATCATCAGGAAACACGTCTGGAAACTCACAGACGATTGGAATATCAGTTAAGGATTTCTTTTGGGCTTCAGAGTTAGATTCAGATGAGACATAGCATATATAAGATTCGTGGCCCTTAGATAGATACTAATACGCTTTTTCAACAAAAATGAAGCAGCGAGCACCTTTTCGCTTCTCGCCTTTGATTTCCAATACTTGGCCGTCTGAAGACTTAATTCTGATGATTCGCCGATTGCAGACGATTGTAGCCTCGTTATTCATTAGCCAGTCCATGCTGATGACGTCGAACTCTTTCAACGGAATCGGGATAAGGTCGAGGTTGAATACGATATTGTCAACAAGCAGAGTACAGTTTCGATAAACAGAATCAGCCATAACATAGTTATTACTGGCTGTCTCAATATCAAGTATCACTGGAAGCTTCGATGGAGATTTGAATAATCTTTGTGCGAAAGAAGTCGATATAAAGGAACGACTAGCGCCTGAATCAAATAATACGCGAGCAGGGATTGAGTTAAGCATGAACGTACCGGTAACTACGTCAGGGGTTTCTCTCGCTTTCTCGGCTGTTATCTGAAATGCTCGAGTCCTTGCAGTTGGTGTTGCAGCGGAGCTTTTCATTATAGACCCTCCAGCTGACGACTGTGACTGAACTCGTGGTCCACTACGACACTGATACATGAAGTGTCTGCGCTTTCCGCATTTCGCACATCAAAGTCCTCGCTGGGGACATTCCTGACTGCTGTGACCGATTCTGTTGCATGCAAAGCATGTGACGTCGTCTGGGTTACACAATCCCATGTGTGATTTTCTGCATCTTTTACAAAATCGGGGTTCATTCGTAAGCGAGTAAACTTGAGCTTTCGGTTGGGATTGCTGAGATTGTTGGGACTGAGATTTGTTTGGCCTGAAGAAACTGTTGAATCTCTGCTTCTTCGGAGGAGAAGGACATGTCGGATTAGCTGATGGAACATAGAGCTGATCGCCATACTCTAGATATCCTCTCTCAATCTGTCTTGCAGCTTCAACCATCTCCAAATAACTCTTATACTTTATTGCGCTCATCGGGTGTCGGTATCTCGGGTTAAGTCCTCCGCGAAATCGATTCATCTTTCGTTCCTCAGTAGCTACTTGATATGAGGAGTAGCCGCAAAGTCGCGAGAATTCATGCCCGTATTCGTCAACAGTCTTATTTCCCTGAGTCAACTGCATCAGTTGTACTTCCATCTTGTCTCGCTGGTCGATCGGACAATACTTCGCATTGAACATGTCTAAGAATTGTTCAATTTCTAAAGTCTGAATCACTTCCTCTCCATAGATACTCCTCTGAGTTTTCCACCAGGCTCGAGCAGCTCCAACAAACAACGCAGACGCATAACTCACCTTCTTCGATTCTAAGCAATCAGAGATTCTGAAAATCTCCTCAGTATGGCTGATCCAATCCATCGCCTGAATTGGATTGACTGTACCCTCAAAGTTAAGGGCACCGCTAGCTTTGAAATCTTTAAATTTATAACCTTTTGGCTGTGCAATTTGGGTTTCAGGATTCGAGTTATCAGAATCAGATTCATCGTTCTGGACTTGTTTATCTTTTCGCTTATTTCTTTTATCATCTCGTCTTTTAGCTTCGGCCTCATCTCTGGCCTGAAACTGTTCTTGCATAATCTTACTTTGTTGTTCAGAGTGTTGGGCTAATAGCTGTTGCATCATTTCAAACATCTGTTGTGGGGTCATGTTGTTTGGTATGTCGCCTGATCCTGATCCTGACATCTTTTACTGAAAATTAAAATCAATTAACTATCAGTTTATAGACTTAGATCTATGTACCCTTTTTCCCATCCTAACAGTCTGTACATCCTATCTCAGTTCAAACCACCTAAATGGTTGATACATATGTATTGCTTCAGTTTGAGATTAAGTATACTCACGTAATACTTGATTCACTCAAACTATGGGCTCTGATACCATCCTGTGAAGACCACCCCTTACGGGGCGGTAGTCACGAGTCTAGGTCCCACATCATGCAATACGATATCAACCATAACTAAGATAGAGTAATTAGTTGCGGAATATTAAATTACAGTACAAAATATTAGGATTTAAGTTTAATACAGATTACCGATTTTAAATTAAACTTATAAAGGGTACTATCTAATCTAGTTCATATCATCACACAATCAAGATAAATCTACCCAGAACACCACAATATCATCATCCAATCTGTACCAAAATGGTTTGCTGAGTAGAGGTCTATGAAAACTTCACTTGATTCTTGTATGACCTAAGTAGTAGGTCCCGCAGGTGACTTTCCTTTATCTTTTCCTGTAAAAATGTTAATGTAGCAACCGTAAGCAACGCTTAGTGAGTAAATAGATTTTCAAATTAACATGCAATGTCAAACGGATCATCATAAGTCTAGCGTGATATGTCAAGGCTGCCGCTACAGCCACTCATGATTGAGACATAGAAGTCATAGAGTCGGATGATGCTCAGGCCACGCTCACGCTTAAATCGTGGGGATCAGCCACATACTGGGCTAGCTACCAGTAAATCAACGTGGCGGAACATCGGAGATCATTACCAAGTTCAGTAGAACTGGTGAAATACCCAGGTCTAGAACAATAGACCAATCAAGGCTAATCAAGCTAAATCAATATGTCAAATATATGCAATGATGAAACATACGTAATCGAAGTCATGATAGCAGTAATCTAAAAGGAATATCTGAAATGAACAGTAAAAACAATATCATATGAAGTGATAAGTCAAATAGCTATCATGATCCACTGGGCAACACCTAACCATGGTGTGCACAGGTCACAATCCAGCTGATAATGTGAATGTCAAATCAATCTAGCATCAACAATATGTCTCAACCGGAAATTTAAGCATGTTAAATCTGAATATCTATAACTCACAGATCTGGGTCTTTATCAAACAGATGTAAAATCTGCCACCTGAGTTATCTCAGGATTTTATCTTTGTCAATCTGTTTTCTGTTAATTCTTTTCAAATCAGAGACCCGCTTTCAATCTTTTAAATCTTTGTTCAGAATTTCACTGAACCTGTCCAATATCATGTCATATCAATCATTAGCTTTTTAGCTTTAAATTCATTATTTCATCTTATTCTGATACTGATAACTCATAAATCTTTCTTTGTTTCATTAAATTCTCAAAAGATCTGTATACATATATATATATATATATATATATATATATATATATACATATTATATATATATTCATGTTACTTTGTTGATCTTTATTTATTCTAGTTTAAAATATCAAAATGGACATTCTGGGTTCGGATCCATCACATTCGGACCAGCCCGGATTCGGACCAATCCGGATTTGGGATCCGGATTCGGATCTGACCGAATTGGGCACCCGGATTGGCTCATCCTAAGTAGCATCCGAATTGTCATCCGAAATTAGGACATTTGAACCGAATTTAGGATCATCCGAAGTGGTATCCAAATTCGGACCAACATCCATCCGGATTCGGATTTGGAACCGAATTAGGAGCCATCCGAAAATGGGATCATCCGGAATAAACATTCCATCCAAATTAAATACTTTGTCCGAAGTCTGGATCTGAAATGGGCTACATCTGAATTGAAATGGGCTATATCCGAATTCGGACTCAACCAAATTCGGATCCCAACCTTCATAATTTCTAGAAATGTTATTGGTGTTTCATACTTGTGTTCATACGGATTTTTAACAAAAATACACTAAGTCCATTTTTATCAACATGCAACTTATTATTTTGATATATTGTCATACTTGGGTTGTTTTTATGCATTTTTCCCTATCAATAACATCATAATTTGTTCAAGATCATCCAAAATATTAATATTTTGCCAAGAACACATATTTTACCAAAAATTACGATTTCTAATTAATTTTAAATGATCCAACCCATGAATTTAGTTTTTGTTACATCTAATAACTTAGATTTATCATAATCTACTAAAAATCTATTCATGCACTACAATTTCATGTTTTAATTCTCAGATTTTCGGTTTTTCATGAAACCGAACCAAACATTGAAAAATATGAAAATTTAAGTCAAGAATTACCTTAAATCTTGTAGTTTGTTGTTGATCTTTGCTTCTTGTAACTCCTTTTTGATTAAAACTCAATTAATTGAACAATTCTTTGAATTTCTTGGCAAATTTGTGAAATTGCCGTAGGTGAAGAAGAACAAGAGAGAGAAAGAAGAGAGAGAGAGTGAATTTCTTAATGGTGTGTAAAATGATATTAATTGGAGTTTATATACATCATTTGGTTATATTTGCAATTTAACCCACTATATTTTTGTATAATATATCTCTTTTATTTTACTCATCTTTAATAATTTATAATATAATTTATATCATATTTAAATTAAATTTTCATTAATCAAATAAATTACAAAATAAATAATGTAATAAAATTACATTATTGTCTCAAAATCAGATAATTAGGTTCAAGCAAAAAGTTAGGTTGTTACACAAAGCTAAGCTGACTAGACCCAAACTTCAATGGGTACCAAAAGTTACGTGATTGTTTTGCAGGTAGATGACTCCTGCTCATTTCAGTTCAGGACCCGAGCGTCAATGAAATGGCTTCTGTGCATTTCAGTACATGACCCAGACTTAATTGAATGGCTTCTAAACATTACTGTTTAGACCCCGTGCAACAGTGTTTCTGAAACTTCCACCCTGACATGCATATATGAGTGTCAGTTCAACAACAAGGACGAAACGACAACAGGGAGCATGAAATTATTTTTATATTATGCTCCCAAATTTTGTTGACTGGCATTTATTCTTATTTGCAGGGGGAGTTTTCAACTACGCGTTAACGAGGACGTGTTTTTCACTCTTCTAGTATGCAGAATTTTTTGTGAAGAAATAATTTCTAGTGAATACTTGTAGGGGGAGTGGTTTTATTTATTTTTAAAAAAAAAGGTTTTTCTTTCGTAGTTAAACTTTTTTTAAAAACAGTTTTTGTTAACCCTTACTGATGCAAACTGTTTTGGATTTTATCCGATCTTCATTTAAGGGGAAAAATATTTTCGTTGTTTCATCTAAGAATATCAGTCAAATTTTCATGCCAATCAGGATACATTCATTCATTCTGATTCACTTATTTTGATTCATTCTGACTTATCAGATCTCATGATCGCAATTCTCTGAGAATCTCTCCACACCCTACGTATACGTTCATCACTGAATTCGTTCATATCTGAATTGGGTTTCATTCTTATTCATTCATTCAGATAATTCTCTCTAAATCCCACTATCTCATCTCAATATGAATCACGAATCTCATTCAAATCAGAATCATTTGTTCATTCTGAATTATCTTATTCTGATTCTTTCAGATTCATTCACTCATCTCCATCTCATCATATTCATTTCATTGAGTTCACTCTCATATCGCTAAAGCAGTTCTTCCGAGCATACTATGTTATCTTTATAACTGCTAGTTCAGAATTCAAAGTTCATCATGTTTGATGATATCTGCTGACTCAAATGCACCACATGAGCGAAATAGGCATATATATCACTCATGTGGTCTACCCAGAACCGGATGACCTTCCCATGGAGTAATCCTTCCAATCTCTCCACACCCTACGTATACGTTCATCACTGAATTCGTTCATATCTGAATTGGGTTTCATTCTTATTCATTCATTCAGATAATTCTCTCTAAATTCCACTATCTCATCTCAATATGAATCCCGAATCTCATTCAAATCAGAATCATTCATTCATTCTGAATTATCTTATTTTGATTCTTTCAGATTCATTCACTCATCTCCATCTCATCATATTCATTTCATTCAGTTGACTCTCATATCGCTAAAGCAGTTCTTCCGAGCATATTATGTTATCTTTATAACTGCTAGTTCAGAATTCAAAGTTCATCATGTTTGATGATATTTGCTGACTCAAATGCACCACATGAGCGAAATAGGCATATATATCACTCATGTGGTCTACCCAGAACCGGATGACCTTCCCATGGAGTAATCCTTCCAATAGATGAGATGTAAGAGTCTTTAGATCTAGTTGAGGAGGATCAAACACAATGGAGGTGTTGATCGGGTCGAGCATTAATAAAATGAAAATGAGAGGGATTTGAATAAAAGGAGATGAGGGTGCAACAAATCTTTCTTTACTGATATATATATAGTTGGAGGGAGCTTTAGTCGAAAAATGAAATTGAGAGATTGAGGGGAGAGAAAGGATTAAAAGAAAATTAAATCCTATCCACACCTACAAATAGTTGGGTTACCTACATATGCTATTGAATCTTATTTGTTGAGATTTGATATTAAAGAAGACGTCATGGACCCAGTGACGCATGCACTTAACCCCTCTAGCTACTCAGTTGCTTCTCAAAAGGCTACTATTTCATTTCTCACGGAGATATACCTCATATGCTATCGATTTCTCATTTGGAGTTAATTGATATTGAAACAGGAAGACATATGCTACGGTCACCAAACTTCATTTGATTGCACACTGTGTCTAGAGCTTAATGATTATACACTACTTAGGACACTTATTGAGTCATGTCTTTATGAAATCTAATGCTTGTCTAAAGTGACAAAGACGGAACAACTATAGTGGTACTTTATTAAAAGTATTTCACGATGACTAGTTGGAAATCCTACCAGTGTTAACATCAAGCCAGCGCTGAACGTATGTCACATAGATCATAACTATTGTGTTAACAGGTTACCAAAGTGGACCTGGTTGTTATTTTTCCCTTTAATTCTTATTTCAATGTCACAGGTTGCAAAGCCTAATGACTATTTGTGATGATGAAGAGCAGGTATTCATATTTCGAGGGGGAGTAAGCATCTTGCCAAGGATATTTGAGAAGGTTACATGATAATCAAGATTCTCTTAATCATCATGAGGGAGAGAATATGTTTATATGTTAAGGGGAGAATACTAAGGCTCAAAGAAAGGAAATACTGAAGAATTCAGTGGGAGAAAGGAAAGGGAAAGATAGTTTCAACCAGAAAGAAAGCCATTCTGAAGAAAATCTGTGTTTGGTTGAATTATCAAGGGGGAGAGAACAAGGTTAAATTGTCAAAGATCAGAGAGTCAAAGTTTAAAATATCAAAAGTTTTAAGTGAAGATATATTCTGATTCTCAAGGTGACAAAGTTCATTGCCAACTTCGACTGAAGATTCTTATCAAAGCTGAAGATCATGTTCACATCAGTTGAAGGTTTTGGCTATTGAAAAATCTCTGAAAATTGTTATTGAAAAAGAAGATCATTCAAAAGGGAGATTATTCATCAGAAGATCAAGCTTATTTTGAAGAAACCAGACTTGATCACAAAGGAGAGATTTTAGACCTTATTAATTGTAATCAAGTCTAGGGGTTTATTGTACTTATTTAATAGTTCATAGGTTATTTATGTACGGACTTTAATAGTTTAACACACGGACTTAGGCCTCATTAGGTTTATTATATAAAGGTTTAATTATGGTTTTATAGAGAACACACAAGCGAATATTGAAGGTGTTTGGTGCGTGTAGTCGTTCGTGGTTAGAAAGAAAATAACATTTGTTCTTCGTTAAAGGTTTAATATACTCGGCTATTATTATTGTTTGTCGTTCGTAATCTTTATTATATATTGATTGATTGTTTGTTTGCTTGATCATTAGGGACCTAGACACTTGAAGCTATGAATAACATCACTTGTATCTTGCTAAAAAAACATTCAAAACATGTATTTACCACTTGAAGCTATGAACAACACAATTTTACAGCTACAAATGACATCCAAAGCAGTAAAAAAACATCGATGTATATAGTCCAAGAAAAGTAGAATATGCATTCAAAAAACTGCACTATATGTAGTCCATAAAGCTTATGAAACAGAAATAAATCCCACAAAAAAAATAGCCCAAAATAAATTAAAATCAGGAATGGTATAAGCTGTCAAACCAAGCATAAAACTTTAGCAAACTTAGCCCAAAAAACAACAGTCCCATATAGCATTAAATCAAGTTCTTACCATGGCTTTGTCATTGTTGAACAATAGTTGTTTCTATGATCATAAGTAAATTTAACAGAATTCAATTGAGACTTTGAAGAGAAAGCATAGTTAACTTATCTTTAAAAATATGAAAGTGAAATTAATATTGACAAATAAAAAAATTAACCTGATGATGAGGGATAGTCTGAAGTAAAGCACAAATAATTACAGACAACACATTTGCACAGTGACCACTCTAACTATTACAGTGCTTGTTGCCATACTACTGATGTATGGAACACTCACCTGCACAACATTTATCCATTAATTTCAAAACGATAAATTCAGGGAATTCTCTCATCATCTTTTTTGTGCTCTTTAATTACCTTTAATATTGTTGATGGTTTTATATTAATTAGCAGATATTTCTTAAGCAAGAATATATAGGTCCAGTGTTTAGTTTCAGAGTTTGTCATCTTGCATTTCAACTATATATGATTGAAGTTTATAATCAATATATAATGTTAATACTTTTTTTGGTAAAAAAAAAATAATAATAGAAGAATTCATGTACACATTGCATTATATGATATGAACACACATATATATACAAACACGTGTATGATGTGTGTGTGTATGGATGTGTTTTTGTTATGGTGAATTGGTATTGTGATTATATGGGCTCTAACCATCACAATGTTTCCCAACAGGGTAGGAAATATAGACAAAGACGAAGGGAGTCACTGAAGTGTATCATCTTAACGAACTTGCAAACATAGAAACCCTAAAACCTGAATAAAGAAACCCTAAAACCTAATCAGATTGAAAACACAGAAACCCTAATTGGCCGTTCAACTATTTCGAGAAAACCAATAGGGAATCGAGCAACGATTCACGTTTTCTTCAAAGCAATGCATTCTAAACTTCACTATTTAGATTATTTACTAATTTTTATGTGTTGTAAAGGTTTCATTTGGGAAATCTGAAACAAGTTAAAATGCAAAAACGAGATAAGAAAACAAACCTGATTTTGGGGTTAAGGCGACTATGGCTTTGGTTCAACCTCTGTGTTGGTGGTGGCGCTGCACCAGGGTAGGCCGCAATGGCCCTGGTCATCCGCGGTGGTGGCAGGCAAGAGATGAGTGAGCGTAAGAGGTGTAGGTGAGGTGAGCATCAAGGGAGGCGAGCTGTGAGATATAGTATGGGGGCGGTTCTAGGTTTTAGGCCGCTGTCGTAGGTTTTGAGAGGGAGACGAAGTGAGTGAGCAAGGGAGAGAGAGAACGAAAGGGGGATAGAGAAGTGAAGGGTCTTTGTTGGGGTTGCCGGTGAGCGACGGCGACGGCAGTCGTCGACTGAGAGTGATTAGAGAGGGAAGTGAGGAGAGAGAGATAGTTAGGTGTGTGTGAGTTGTGCGAGGAGGAAAAGGGGAGACCAGGTTAGTGGTTTCGACCGAACCTCCAACCTAACCTATTATATTAAAAAGATATAATTAAATCTCATTTTTGTTTTATTCTTATATATTATTATTATGTATTAATAAAAATATTAACTTAAAATCTTTAATGAACCAAATTTTATATATGTACATGGAATAAACCTAAATTAATTAATTAATGATTATTTACAACAATTACATATTTAGGACTCGACATTAAGTTAATATATTATTAATAAAATTTTTAATTATTTACAATTACATCAATATCATTTGTATGTTATGAATGGTTATTAAAATATATTAGAATAATTTAGACCATAACCCAAAATGGAATAAATATATATTTGGGAGGGGATTCTCACAACTCTGCCTGTTTTTTTTGGAATTCCCTATGAGAAATAAAATTTTCAATTCTTCTCATTTCTTTATCTATTGATTCATGATTCATAATTATTCAAATATAAAAAGTTATGAACCTAGGGGGCGTTTGGTTCGCGGATTTCCTGGGATTCACTGGGATTTGCATTTAAAATACTGTGTTTGGTTCGCAGATTTCAGTAAGGATTTAAAATCTCAGGATTTCTTAAATCCCTTCCTTCTTTGTTATTTAAAAACTCAGCCTCCCCCCTAGGATTTTAAATCCCAATTACCTTGCATTTTTCAGATGAATAATTTTTTTTAAAAGATAATGCAGATTCTTTGACAAAATCCTGACAAATGAAAATGTTGCATAATGCAAATCCTTTGACAAAATGCAAATCCCATAGAAAAAAACATGCGAACCAAACGCTCCCTAATTCTCAAATAATTATAATATATAAATATAAATTTTCGCCGTATGCTAACACCATATCAAACGCAAGTCTTTTCAAAAATTTATGTCATATCATATTGCAAATGTTGATTGAACAATATTTTTATTAAACTAAAATTTTGAAGTAACTTTTTTTTTTTTGTATTTATTATTTGAATAAACTTATTTAAATTGAAACTTAAACACAATATTAACCGTATGCTTATTTAAAATAAACTATTCATTATCGAAAATCACTGTTTTTGTCATTCAAAAAGCATGTCATCAAACAAAAAATGTTTATCGTTACCGCTGTTTTGCGCGTGTACACTACCAATATATATATTTAGGTTCAAGTGAGTACCATTAGTTTTGCGGAGTACCGGAGGTACCTCGCTTAAAACCATTTTTTTTTGAAATTTTTTTTCGTAATCATGTTTAAATTAATAATACAAGACTACTTGTAAAAAATCACACATAAACACACACTAAAACTATGTGAAACGTGCATGTTCACATGAACTGCACTGTTGTGAACGTATGTCACACTAGGCATGTTCACATATTGTTACATTCTAAATTTTGATCATGTGGAGTTCATTTTGTAATAGTTAGTTTTATATTATTTCCATGTAACTTTATTTCTTTCTATTGTAATTTAATTCTTGTATTTAGAAGTTGAGGGGTGTAGTTTCTGAACTCCTCAAACTTGCTTTTAATAAGGGTTTCCCACAACTTTGTCTCATTCTAATTTGAATTATACGGCCGCCGCATTTCATTATATTCTCTCTCGGCATATTTCAACAGTGACTGGGTGTTCATTCTCATTGTTTTGAATGTCATCATGATTGTTTATTATTGTGAATGCTATGATTATCAAAGGGACAAATTCACAATTGGTATCAAATCCATGGAAGCGGATTTAAACTGATTTGATTCGGTGTTCATCGTGTTCTTCGCAAAAAACCCACGGTTTTTTTCTTCTTATTCCCATTTTGATAATATGTTTTTTTGTGTGGTTTTATATTCGATAATCATAAACAATAAATCTAGTACTGATTTCGAGCATTTCTTGATTACTCGTTACAAGTTTTTATTATTTAATTGTTGAAGTTGTTAATCGCAAATATTATAATTGTTCATCTCGGTTTTTCTTTATGAGTTAATATTTTGAAGTGTTTTTGGTTACTTGTGTTTCACAAAACTTGTTTCTAAATTCCAATCAATCATTTAGAAATTATTTCCAGTCGTTGAAACACATTATACTTAATTCTGTAATTCTGGAAATTCATTAACAATTTCAATCTCGGACCAACTCGGATCCAATCTCGGATCCTAGCTTGGATCAATTCTCGGACCATCTCGGATCCATTTTTAACCTTTTTTGGACCAAATCTCGAATCCCATCTGAAATTCTGATCACCCGAAATTTGGTTAAAACATTTTTCAGATTCTCTAAAAACCACTTGTTCTTCATTTAAAATTTTTTCAAAATCAATTCGGATCAACACCCGAAATTCGGAACACCTGAATTTCGTTTCTACAACCGAATTTGTCTCATCCGAGTTTCGTTTCACCACCCGAAATTTGGCTCATTCGAGTTTCGGTTCACCACCCGGAATTCGGCTCATCCAAGTTTCGGTTCATCACCCGGAATTTTACTCATCCGAGTTTAGTTCTTCCACCGAAATTCGGTTCATCCGAGTTTCGTTTCCCCACCCGAAATCCACATCATCCGACTTGTGACTCATCCGAGTTTTGACCCATCCGAATTTAGGTTCCTTCAACCTAGATATCAGTTTCCACTTCCAAAGATCCTTATCTCATAATCAGCACTCAACAAAAACATCATGTCTCGAGAAGCTTTTGTCCTTGGATCAGACAACATACCACCAGTTCTCTATCCAGATGAATATGAGCAATGGAAGAAGCGGTTCCTCAAGTTCATTGGCATGCAACCCATGGGTCATCTAATGATCCAATCCATTAGTGAGGGACCCGCTCTCTTTTACTCTGAATGTCCAGCAATAACAAATGTTGATCCTTCAGTTCCAGCAACAAGGAGAGTTCGTGAACCTGAGAATGACATAGAAAGGGAAAGACAAACGACAGATAAAAGGGAAGATATCTTATCTATCAAACCCTTCCCACTGACATTCTAGTCGGAGTTGACATCAAACTGTCAGCTAAAGAGATGTGGGACGAACTGGAGATGCAGATGCTTCGGGCAGACTTAGATAATAGGGCCAAAATTAAAAAAAGCAAAGGCCAAATTCTCTGAGTTCAGGGCCAAGGATGGACAATCCATTCAAAGTACATTTACAAGGTTCTGTGTTGTTCTAAATGAGCTTAACAAGCTACACATCAAAAAGGAAAGAGACAACATAAACATTCAGTTCCTATCTTCCTTGGCTCCAGAATGGGCACTGGCAAGTAGAGCAACCAAAAGAGCTTTGGATATCCCGAGCGTCTCCATCAATGTGGTGTTTAAGGAACCAAAGAAATATCAGGGAGATGTGGACGCTCACAAACAGATGGCAAACACTCTGGCATCTTTGTTGACTGTCAACCCAAACACCAAACCCACAGATTCCTTACCCTTACTCTCAAATAAGACACACACTGCTGAAGCACAGCCAAACCCATCTCCCATGCCCTACTATAGCCAAGATGCCTCCTTTTCTTAATACAAATATGCACCACCACCAATGACCGAGCCTTTCGATGATGAAGAGGAAATCATTCAAGAATAAATCGCCTTATGGTCGAACCGTCTCCAATAAAAATGATTATTATCGAAACAAGACGAACAATCAACTTCGTTATGACAGTGGCCCTAGAAGGTATTCTGATGACAGGAGAGATGAGAGGAGAAATGATTGGGATGATAGGGCTCGTGACAACTGGAGGAGAAATGATCGTGACGATAGGCGTTATGACGATAGAAGAGAGAGACGATATGATAGGAGGGATTATCGAGTTGATCGCCGTTATGAAAGGCGTGACGATGTGAGGAATGATGATAGGCGGGAATATATTTGTTGTGATGATAGCTGGGATCCCCGCCGAGCCGAGAAAAAACCTGTTGAAAGAAGAGAGGACAGGCCTAGAAATGATGACCCCAAGGCAACTGATGAACGAGGCTGCTATAAATGTGGGAAACTGGGTCATTTTTCTCGTGAATGCAAGAACTAATTCGAGCATGACCTGGGATATTATGAGAGACAAGTCGAGGTCCTAAAGAATAGAGCTGATGCAATGGCCCTGGTAGCACAAGAAGACTACTGGGTTGATGAGGAATCTGATGATGAAGACGACAGGGGCGTAAACTGTTATATGACTGACACAATTGAACTTGCTCAGTCTGCCACTTCTTCCGACTCCGAACCAGCCACGACTGTAGAGGGGGAGAACATGGAAGATCCTACAGCTTGTCTGATGGCCAAGTCCGGGGATTCTGAATGCTCTACGTCAGATTTAGAGACAAATGAGGTACATTCCTTTTACGTTCACAAGTCTGTTAATGTTATATCTGTACAAAATGAATGTAAATTGCACACACAAATACTTGAGCTAGAAGCTATGTATAATGCTGAAAAAGAAAAGTGTGTCAAGACTGAAAACTGACCCAATCTCTTAAAGAAACATCTGACAAATATGAAAAGAGTTGGATAAACGAGCATAATTTGGGAAATACATTTTTATTTAAAAAAGTAAAGGCTGAGGATAGGAACATTTACCTTAAGAGTTGTATTGATACAATCACTGAGGAAAAGAGTTCTTTGAAGTCTGAACTGTCTGCTCTTTCAAAATGCTTAGAGTCTGTAAGTGTGGAAAACTTAGACAATCAGAGAAAATACAAAATGATTGAAGAAGAGAGCATAGGTTTGTACTCACAGATCAAAACCCTAGATGATGAATTTCTAAAACGCGGTCAAACTGAACAAACTATTTATCTAAATCAACCCAAAGAAACTAGGTTTTATCATTCCAAACAAGGAATTGGTTTTCAAAATCCTAAGTATTTGGAAAAGGTTCAATCAGTTTTACCTATATTTTATGATAGAAGGTATATGGGTTGCGGGTTCAAGTCTTTCTTTTTCCAATCATCGGAAGAAGTCTTAACCCAAGAGGATGAGAAAAGAAGTTAAAATAAAGAAAAGGAAATTTCTTTTAAACATGATAAGCTAAATGAGAGTTATCCTTATAGAGTACCCACTCTTAGGGAAGATTTCTTTGATAGCTATTCATCAACTGAAATGAACGCCGAACCTGTCAAACCAATCCCTCATCTTAACGTTCCTACAAAAGTTCTTCAACACAAAATAAATGTTTTAGAAAAAGACTTAAGGACAGCTCGAGAGAAATCCCTTGGTTATCAGAAGCTCTTTTCAAAAGCGAGGAAAAATTGATTAGGTAGAGTTTTGAAGAAAGTGTAGACTTAACCATCTACAAAGAAAAGTTTGACACAGTTTTAGAAAGGTTAAATTCTCATTTAAAAAATTCAAAAGTTTCTCATCCTACCAAAGTCCCACTTGCATCATCGGACAAAGGTAAAACTAAGTCTTCCAAGAAACCCACTTCACCAATGAAATTTCTCTAAGTCTAACTATTCCAAATGTTAGACTCTCATTGTTTTGTTCCTATAGATAATGTGAGAAGAGTTACCAAAACCACTATGCGAGTTTTTTCAAGTTTTTTCGTGAAGAAGGCTGATATGCCAAGTGTTTTTGTTTCTAAAGATAGGATGAATGTAATCTCGGAAAACAATGTTTGTTCTGCTGTAACGAATTCTATATCTTGTCTAAGTATTCATTTGCGGATTTGTTTACTTTATGTCCAACTAGATTTAGACGTCAAGTGCCTAAAATGAATAAATTCGTGCATTATCCTGAAAAACGAATTCGCAAAAAGAAAAGTAAAAACAGTGCATCATTGGCCTCACCAAAATTTGATTCATATACTTTGCCTAAGCCAACACCAAAAGCAAATGTAAAACATGTTTCAAAAATTCCAAAAACAAAGGCAATTTCATCGCCTAAGGTTTGAAAGATAGTTGGGTCCAAACACAAATAAAAACCAAAAGGCTCTGCATATAGACCACACAAAAGTGCAATATGGGTTCCTAAGACTGCAAATGTGCCATATACACCTGGAACACCTAACCAAAAGGACCCATCCTAAGATGGGTACCCAAAGTTGTGTGATTTAATGCAGATGGTTCTTGGTTATTTCAGATCAAGACTTGCACTTCAAATACAATGGGTTCCGGTTAACTCAGACTAGGACCCGTTCTTATGTTTGTCGGTTAATGTACATTTGTGTGCTAAAACCGACATGTTTGGCTTCTGTGCACTCACTCAGGACCCGGTCTAAACATATCATGTATTCTGAACAACTCGGTTCAGAACACGGTTTGCATGTTATTTTCCAATGGATTTGTTTCATATGCCCAAGAATATCCATTGTATCAAATTTTCTTTTCAGGCAAAATCCATTTGGTATATGGATTCGGGTTGCTCAAAGCACATGACTGGGAGGAAAGATTTGCTGTCAAATATAGTTGAACAATACTGTGGGACAATTAAATTTGGTAACGATAATCACGCTCAAATCAAAGGTTATGGGGATTTAGACTTAAATAATCTAGTCATCAAGGATGTTGACTATGTTGAGGGGTTATCACATAATCTATTTAGCATAAGACAATCTGTGACAAAGGGCTAGAAGTCACATTTAGGGCTAAGAACTGTAGTATTAAGAGTTGTGATGGGAAAAAAAATTCTAACTGATTCCCGCAATTTAAACCTTTACACCATAGATATTGCTAAGTTGATGGTCAAGGATAACATCTGCCTATTATCAAAAGCTTCGTCAAAAGACTCTTGGTTATGGCATCGGAGGCTATTCCATCTGAATTTCGAAAATTTGAACAAGTTGGCTTCGAAACAACTGGTTAAGGGACTCCCAAAGCTTCGTTACGAAAAAGACCATCTATGTGGAGCGTGTGAGAAAGGAAAGATGAAGAGATCATCTCACAAGCCAAAGCCCGAATCATCATCAAAAAGAGTGTTGGAGTTACTACATATGGATTTATGTGGTCCCATGAGAACGCAAAGCATAAACGGGAAGCGGTATGTGTTGGTTACCATTGACGATTATTCACGATATACCTAGGTAAAATTCTTGCGATCCAAGGATGAGACAGCTCAAGAAATCATAAACTTTATTAAGAGTGTCGAAACCCAACAGTAGCTGTCAGTTTAGTCAATCCGATCTGACAACGGCACGGAATTCAAGAACTCAGTATTAGAGAATTTCCTTCGATCCAAGGGTATTCACCATCAGTTTTTAGCTGCAAGAACACCTCAATAGAATGGTATTGTTAAGAGACGTAAATGTACTCTTGTGGAAGCCGCTCGCATGATGCTGATATACTCAAAGCTACCTCCGTTCTTATGGGCCGAAGTCGTGTCAACAGCCTGCTACACACAAAACCGCTCTATAATTCATAAGCGTTTTAATAGAACTCCATATCAACTCTTTTTAAATAAAGTTCCTTATATCAAGTACTTACGCTTGTTTGGTTGCAGGTGCTATGTGCTGAACGACAAGGACAACCTCGGAATGTTCAACGAGAAAGAGGATGAAGCGATCTTTATTGGATACTCATCCGATTCAAAGGCATATCGCGCATTCAACATTCACACCAGGACAGTCAACGAGAGTGTGCATATCACATTCAATGAAATGGCTGAACTGGCTCCGAAAGTTGACCAATCAGGACCACGCATTACTCCAATGCCTGGAGACTCATCCCAATCTACTTCTTTTTCTTCTTCTGATTTAGTTAATTTATTTGATCCTTTTTATGTAGAATTTTTTGGTCCTACTTTTAATTCTTTTACTGTTTATTCTTCTACAGTTAACACATCCTCATCAAATTCAACTGCTCAACCATCACCTCAGATCCACCAAGACAGTATACTTCATCATCTTCACCTTCCACCTCATCCACAGATTCACCTCTAGTTGAATCTACTCCATTAATACCCTCACACATAGTCTCAAACATTATCCCTCTAGAGGACCCAACAGAACCTGAACCGGAACTAGTGGTACCTTCACTCGAAACCATCGATCACAACTCTTCATCCATCCTCACCCTCACCACTAAGATTCTATCACGTTCACCCCTGCCACACGAGACGAAATGGACCCGAAATCATCCAACTGAACAAATCATTAGTGATATTTCAATCGGGGTCCAAACTCAAAGGACATCTGCTAATGAATGTCTCTTTGTGTCATTCCTTAGTATGATAGAGCCTGCTCGTGTGGATGAAGCCTTGAAAGACCCAGACTGGATAGTAGCAATGCAAGAAGAGCTCAACCAGTTCTAACAGCTCAGAGTATGGCGGTTAGTTCCCAAACCAAAAGGCCAAGCCATAATCGGGACCAAGTAGATCTTTAAGAACAAACGAGACGAAAATGGCATTGTTGGAAGAAATAAAGCAAGACTAGTCGCCAAAGGCTACGGACAACAAGAAGGCATTGATTATGACGAAACCTTCGTTCCAGTTGCACGGATTGAAGCTATCAGAATCTTATTGGTGTATGCGGCACACAAGGGCTTCAAGGTGTACCAAAAGAACGTCAAGACAACCTTTCTAAACGGTGAACTTAACGAAGAAGTGTACGTTGAACAACCACAAGGATTATTGATGCACATAAACCAGACCATGTTTATGTGCTAGATAAAGCCCTCTATGGTTTGAAACAAGCACCTCGAGAATGGTATGACAGTCTATCTAACTTTTTTATCTCTGCTGGTTTTAGTAAAGGTGTGGTGGACACAACACTGTTCATGAAAAAGGAAGGCCCGTACATAATGCTAGTCTAAATATATGTAGATGATATTATATTTGGCTCTACTGACCGTAGGTTTTGTAAGAATTTTTCCTCTCTAATGGAGTCCAGGTTTGAGATGAGTATGATGGGGGAGATGAATGTTTTCCTCATATTACAAGTCAAACAACTTGAAGATGGGATATTTGTGAACCAGTCGAAATATACTATTGACATTCTCAAGAAGTATAAGTTAGACTCTTGCACGGGTCTCGCAACTCCCATGGCTTCAAACTGTAAGCTAGACAATGTACTGCCGGGAAAAGTGTCGATAACACAACTTACAGAGGGATGATTGGTTCCTTACTCTATCTTACGGCCAGTAGACCTGATATAATGTTTTTAACATGTCTTTGTGCTTGTTTTCAGGCCGACCCAAAAGAATCACACCTCATTACGGTAAAACGCATTTTTTGTTATCTTAAGGGTACACCTGATCTTGGTCTATGGTATCCAAAGGGAACAAATTTCAATCTTACTGCCTTTTCGGATGCTGATTTTGCAGGTTGCAGAGTCGATAGGAAAAGCACTTCAGGCGAGATTCAGTTTTTGGGTGACAGACCGGTGAGTTGGTCTTCCAAAAAGCAGAACTGTGTCTCCACATCCACCGCTGAGGCTGAGTATATAGCAGCTGCAAGCTGTTGCTCTCAAGTGTTATGGATGAGAACACAGTTACGTGATGATTTGGATTCTCTCTCACCAACATCCCAATATATTGTGATTCACAAAGCGCAATTGTCATTTCTGCAATCCCGTGCAGCATTCACGAATAAAACACATAGACATCAGGTATCATTTCATTAAAGATCATGTAGAAAAGGGAATAATTGAATTATATTTTGTAGGCACGGAATTTCAACTTGCTGATATTTTTACTAAGGCTTTAGACGAACATCGTTTTCAGTTCATAGTATATCAAATCGGCATGTTGAATCAACATTCTCTTTAAATTCCAGATATTCTTTAAACAATTCTATTTCAAACAAGTAATTGTTTGAAATTCCTTTATTTATAAAATATCATTTATTTAAAGTTAAAGGTTGTGTCACAAAATTGCGTTCACTATTTCTTAATCTATGTTTATCTTTGATGTTAATGATCCTGAAAGTTGCTTTGTGAATTGTTCAAAGTTGAGTGAGATGCTAAATAACGCCAGGTTGGTCTGAATTCCAAAGGGTAAAAGGGTTTTAGGGTTCGATCTAAACGGTTAAGTGTTTAATTGAGGGGGAGTAAAATAGTTTGTGTAGTATACTTCAGTTTACTTCATTTTATTTCATTTTACTTTATTCTTAATGTTATTTTTTTTAAGTAACATACTCTGAAAAACACAAAAAGATTATATGTTTTATTCTTTATCTTTTATTTGTAAAATATTTTGAAAAATCCAAAAAGACTTTTATTTATATGTCTTTGTTTAATGGTTGTTTAGTTAATTTTTATTTGGTAGTTTAATTGAAAAATCAAAAAGATTTTCTTTATTTTCTTTGTTTAGTTAATTGTGTCTTAGGACTTTTATATAGAAAAACTCAAAAACATTTTAATTTGGACCTTTTTTTTTGTTTTTGTTGTTTGTTTGTTACTTAGTTAAAATAATTTAAGTCCATTTACAATTTTGGGCCCATATGTATTTGTTGGTGTTTGGCCCACCGTCTGATCCTTGAACGGCGGATCTGAATCACCGGACCCGACTGGCGGGATTTTCTTTCTTCACTCATTCGCCTTCTTTTTCTTCTTCAAAATTCCGACGACCTCTCCACCGCCATAACCGCCGTTTTAAGCTTTCAAGCTCAGTTCTCGACCGTTTTACATCGTTTTTCTTGCATTTTTCAGCTAATCTACTTCCAGGTAACATTATTTTTACTTTATTTTAGTGTTAACTTCCATTGACAGATTTTTAATTTTCAGAATTTCAAGGGTTTTAAACCCGATTTTTTGCATGTTTAATGTATTGACTCAGGTCTTTATAAGTTAGTACTGTTAAATAAAATGTTCCTTAACATTTTTAGCTTTATGATATGCATTGTCATGCATTTTTATGAAGTTTGAAACAGTACACGTTTGCATGTGCATGAACTCATTAAATGTAAATTTTTCTAAGTGTAAACTCGGATACACCTGAAATTCGGATCAATCCGAAATTCGGATGCCCTACACTTAGTATAAATTTAAACTTTAATGTTTCATAATCAATGGACCCCATCCGAATTTCGGTTCACCCGAAATTCGGATCCCCTGACAAAATACACTTAGAAAATATATAAATTTTTTTCTTCTGTCCACCCGAATTTCGGCTCACCCGAAATCCGGTCGGTTCCTAAGTGTTGGGTACAAATATAAATAGAGATGAGAACAACTTTATTGTAAAAATTCTGGGTTTGTTTTGTAAATATACAATACTTGTTATTGTATTAAAATACTAGAAGTGGTACTGTTTGTTGGTACGGTTTTAGAACTCAATGAGAGATACGGATTGCATGTAACTAAGAAGAATTGTCAAGCAAGAAACCGAACTCTCAATGTAATATTCTTCTCTCATATTAATGAAATCATTCAGTAGATTGTGATCTTGTTTGTTGTTCATTATTGTCTAATGTTGAATTGAATTGTAACTATCAATTGGTATCAGAGCCAAATATGGTTCAATTTATGTGATTTTTGTGAATCTGGAAAAATTTTTACGAACACTGTTATATAATTTTTTCTTCAAATCAGAAAAACAAATAAGGTTTTTGATTTTCTGGATGAAATGAAGTAGTAATTGGATTGAAGATGTCGTTTTATAAGACGAATTGATTGAGATTAATATCAGGTTTTAATTCAAAACACACAGATTTTAAATTGGAGTTTTCTGAATTTTTGAAAAAAGTCGTGTTATTCACGTTTTTGGTCTATTTCTATAATTTTAATCTAAAAATAGACAAAGTTGTTTTTCAAAAAGTGTTTCTGTGTGTAAAACGAACCTTTGAAATCAATTTGTAGTCAATTCATAAATTTTTGTTGAAAAAGTTTGTATCTAAACTTGTTTATCTTGAAAAATGATAAAACTCGGGCAAAATAAAATTCATAGTGTTAATCGAGTTTTATAAAGAAGCATTCGAGTTTCATCAAGTTTTATTCGAGTTTGATGCCTTTGATATTCGAGTTTAATTAAGTGTTGATCGATTTTGAGTATGTGTTGACCGAGTTTGATCTTCTTCTTATCCGAGTTTGATAACTCACCACTCGAGTTAGTCTTTGGGTGATTCAAATTTGAAGTAGAAGCTATCCGAGATTGGTTGTGCTTCAATCAAGATTTATTGCTAATCATTCGAGATTCATCAAGACTCATTCGCGTTTTTTATAGGTTCATTCGAGTTTTGTACTGAGTCACTCGAGTTTCATCTTATTTCAATCGAGTTTTAACCTTCTTCATTCGAGTTTAACCATTCATCAATCGAGTTTGATCATTCATTATCCGAGTTTGCTTCATAATCATTCGAGTTTCACACTTCATACTTCGAGTTTCATCATTCTCTGTTCTAGTTTGAAAACTTCATCATCCGAGTTTGGTCTCATATACTTCGAGTTTCACAGTGAGTCCTTCGAGTTTCATAAATCCTAATTCAAGGTTTGACTATATGACCTTTGCTGCTTCAGTTAGCCATAACTTTTGACTGGAACATCGTTAGAAGGCCTACCTTACGCCAAATCAAAGTTTGAATCGAGATCTACGATTTCTTCAATAAGCAAAGTTGGTTTGGGTAATTTTCGAGGCCTATTTCGACTCCAGAAAAAAGTTACAGGCATTTTTTTATAGAAAAGCAAAAATTTCAACGTCAAAAAGTCAATTCAGAGCTGATTTTTAAAGATACATTTTTCATAGCTTTAATCAGTACATCACTATCAGTCCATAAAAGATCTTGGAAGATTCAATATCAGTAATTCAAAATTAAAAATGATCATAATTAGTTTTTGAATCTTACAAAGTCTGAGCTCATTGTCAAACTTACTGAATCTGAACAGATTCGTAAGAGCAATTATGAGATTCTTGTTCAGTTAAATACAGATAAAGTTTTTGCTTTACATGATGTCAAAAGATTGAAAGAACAAGTTTTAAATTTTGAAGAAAACCCGAAAGTTTTAAATTCTGAGATTTCTGTGTTTAAATTGAAAATATCTGATTATCAAAAGAACTTGACAATTCTAAACAAGCAAATTTTCAGAATGCAACTCAACTGAAATATCTTTTGCCTGAAAGATTTGACCTTTACAAGAAAGTTAAAGATTCTGAAGAAACACTTTCAAACACAAATCTTTCTGATCAAAATTATGATTCAAACAAATCTGAAGAATTTTTTGCTCTTGAAAATGAGTTCTCGTTAACTAAAGATTTACTTGAGAAGGAAATAAATGAGTTCATACTTAAAGAACAAGATTTCAAAACGAAATCTAAATTGTTTGAAGATGAGAGAAAGGTGTTCTTAAATAAAGAACAATCTTTCAAAACTAATTACCAATCGTTCGATAATGACAGAAATTCATATTTGGTCATCATCATAGGATTGGAAGATCATATACTTCATCTTTCTAAACAATTTCATGTTTCTCCTTCGTCAAATGAATCAAAAGTTAATAATTCTAATGATTGTTTGAAACATAAAGTTGATCAATCTGATTTATTTTCAGAAAATGATAAGAATCTAACTGAAACTTCTAATCTAGATTCACCTTCAGATCTTAAACTTAAGTATCTTTTAATGATATACAAAGGCAAAGATAAAATAATTGAAAATCTTCCAGTCAAGGTTTACCTTGGTGAATCTTCGAAATCAAAATTTTTTAAAGCATCTGAAAATACTAGCTATTCTTATTAGAAAACATCTTCACAGACAAACATCAAGTATTATCAGAAAGAGGCTAGAACCGGACATATTTTCAGAAAGAAGAGTTTGCAAAATTCTGATCATTCAAATTCAAGTTTCTTTCGTAATTCAGATATTCAGTTTCATCATACTAAAAGGAACTTGCTTTTTGAATTTGATAGAGAAGCAAAGACTTATAATCTGCAATGGGTACCTAAACCCAAGTTCCAGTGGGTACCAAAACCCGTTTTGAGATGGGTACTCAAAAGTGCTAACAAGTCTGGATCCAAATCAGTTTGGATACCAAAGACATCTTGATTTTTTGCGGACAATAGAGGCTTCTACTCATGTGAAGGCCACTCCTTACAGGGCAGTCCTCAGAGTCTAGGTCCCACATCTTGCAACACGATATCAATGATAACTAAGATAGAGTAATTATATTGCGGAATTTCAAATTACAGGTACAAACAATTTAGGATAAGTTTAATACAGTTTTAGCACAGATTACAGTTTTCAAATTAAACTTATAAAGGGTACCAGACTAATCTAAATCATGTCATCATACAATCAAATCGAATCTATCCAGACCACCACAATTATCAACTGCCAATCAGTATCGAAGGTTTGTTGAGTAGTGGTCGATAGAAAACTTCAATCTTTATTCTTGAAAGACCTAAGAACTAGGTCCAGCAGGTGCTTTTCCTTTATCTTTTCCTGTAAAAAGGTTAAACAACAACTATAAGCAATGCTTAGTGAGAATATAGATTTTCAAATTACATACATTTATCAAGTGGATCATGGGTCTTGCGTGATATGTCTTGACTGCCGCTACAGCCACTCATGATTGAGACATAGTAGTCATAGAGTTGGATGATGTCCAGGTCACGCTCACGCTTTTAGTGGAAGCTATCCACTTATGCTGGGCTAGCTACCAGCGGTCATCGTGGGGGAAGCATCGGAGTAATCAATACCAAGTTCAATAGAACTGGTGACATAGCTAGGTCTAGAACAATAGGCAGACAAGGCTAATCAAGCAAAGCTGAATCAATATGTCAAAGATGCGAGCAATAATGAAAGCATAGATAATCAAGTTCATGATAGCAATAAACTCATAACAATATCTTAAATGAACAGTAAGTACAATGTCATGCAGAATGATAAGTCAAATAGCTTTCATGATCCACAGGGCATCACCATACCATGGTGAGCACAGGTCACAATCCAGCTGAGCATGTAAGAATGTCAAAGTAAACTATCATCAACAATATGTCTCAACCGGAAACTAGCATGTAAAACTGAATATCTATAACTAACAGGTTCTGTTGTCTTTATCAAGCAGATTAAATCCACCACCTGAGTTATCTCAGGATTTTATCTTTAATCTTGTCTTTCTGGGCTCTGGCTTTTCTTTTCAAATCTGTGGCCCACTTTCAATATCTTTAAATCTTTAATTCTTTGTTCAGAATTTATCTGAACCTGTCCAGAAATATATATCATAGCAAGAACATTTTAGCTTTAAATCTTTATTTGATCTGATTCTGATAACTGATAACTCATCAATCATTTTTCATTTTCTTTGTTTCTTTTGAAATCCCAAAGATATATATATATATATATATATATATATATATATATATATATATATATATATATATATATATATATATCATGATGCTTTATTTAATATTCTCTTTTATTATTGTAATCATTTATTTGCTATTTTAAAGTATCAAAATAAGACATCCGAATTAGGCAACCGGATTCGAACCATCCAGATTGGATCAACCGAATTGGGCATCCGGACCGGGCCGACCGAACTGGGTCATCAATCCTCATCCTGAATTCGGCTCAACTTTCATCCGAATTGGGATCATCCGAGATATAGGATCCGAATTGGGCACCATATCCGAATTCGGGTCCCAACCGAATTCGGATCCCAAGACTTATGAATTTTCCAGAATATGTTCTTGATGTTCCAGTTTTACACATACGGATTTTTATCAAAATTTTTCTAAACACATTTTTATTAAAATGCAATATAATCTAAAGTTATATTATCATTATTAGAGTGTTTTTACACTATTTTCCCTATCATAAACACATTAAATCACCTAAAATCATCCAAAATTTGATAAAAACTCAAGAACACAAAAGTTTTACAAAAATTCAGATTTCTTATTTATTTGGACGAATTAACCTATGATTATTGTTTCTATAACTTCTAATGACTTAAAAAATACATGATTATTTACAAAAATTTCTAACATGCAATAACATTTATGTTAAGTCTTAGATCATCAATTTGGTTTTTCATGAAACCGAATATAAACCCAAAAATATCGAAATTTAAATGAGTATTACCTCAAATCTTTGTAGTTTATTGATGTTTGATGATTGTTGTAACTTCTCCTTGACTTCAATTCTTCAATTATTGTAGAATTTATGATCTCTCTTGATGAAGCCGTAGGAGATGAGAGAATCAAGAGAGAGAGAGAGAGTTTGAAATTCTTTTGTGGTGATAAATGGAATTTAAAGCCATTATTTTGGGTTTATATCTTTCAATTTTGCTTATATGTGCAATTAACCCCCCTCCACTTTTGTATTTTACATCTCTTTTAATTTGATTATCTAAATACTTTATAATATAAATATTTAACTTAATTAAATAATTTCATTACTTCATTAAATTACAAAACAAATAATGTAATTAAATTACATTACATTATTAACTCAAATACTGAAATTAAAGTGGGACTAAAACCTAGGTTGTTACAACTCACAACAGAGTAGAACCCGGACTTCAGTGGAAATGGTTTCTTTACACATCAGTGCAGAACCAGATTTTAAATTCTAATGGTTTTCAGTTACTTCAGACTGAAACCTGAGCTTCCGCAACAAAGGCTTCTAATCACTACAGATTAGAACCCAATTCTGAAAGACAAATCTTTCTAAAATTTCTGTCATGTATTCAACTCTGATGCTGTATTGACAAATAGGGAGTTTTATTTTTACAATTTTTTTCTCCTGGTTTATTTTTCATGAGTTGACTAACTTTCTGTGCTTATTTCCAGGGGGAGTTTCAGATCCACTTTGACGATGACATCTTTTTCACAAAACTGTGTGTATTTTTCACGAAAACATTTTGTGCACACATAGAAAGATTTTTGAGCTGAAAAGAATAAATATTTTTAAGGATATTCATTTATGATTCTCTGAATAGATCATTGAGGTTAATTTTTCTAATCTCTTTGATTTTCGTTATCTCATTGCTTCTGAGATTCTCTTCATGCATTCTTAATTCTCCCAATTCATTCATACCGAATTCTCCCACAATCTCCCATGAGCCAATTCTTTCATGAAAATCTGATTCATTTCATATCATATCTCATATTTTACATTTCATTATGGTATCTCCCAACTCATCATTCCCGAAATTCATTCTAAAGTTCATCTCCTAACTCATCTGAGCTAAAAGTTCTAATCATTCTGAGTAAGATCTCTCATGTGCTGAAATGTTTAACTTTATTTCTGCTGACTCCAATTATGCACCAAATTGTGTGATAGACATAAACATCGCTTCTATGGTCTAACCAGAACCGGAAGACCTACCCAAAGTTTTTGTGGGTGAGGGTTCTTTAGGTATATTAGTTGAGAAGTGTCAGTTATCACGGGATAATGACAGGGTCAAGCAGAGGTAAAATGTAAATGAGAGAGGTATATTGAAATGAGATGGTGGTGCATCAGATTATGCTTTCACTATGAAGCTGATCGACTTGTAATTTTGAAAATCTGAGCCGGAGAGAGCTTAGTTGAAAAATGCTGAGAGCTGAGAGTTGAGCAAGGATTTGAAGAAAAGAAAATCCTACATAAACTCTGTCGGCTGGGTAATCCACATAATCTATCAAGCCCAAGGCGACTTGATATTGAAAAAGACGTCATGGACCCAGTGACGCATGCACTTAACCCCACTAACCACTCAGTTATCTCTCAAAAGATTTCTGTTTCAATAATCACGGAGATATAACACATTTCTATTGATATATCATTTGGATATTATTGATATTGAAGCAAGGAAGACATTTACTCTAGTCTCTGACTTCATTTGATGCACATTGTGTCTAGAACTGATTATATACACTTTTAGGACACATCGAGTCTAACAGTCTGCGTGACTATAAATTGCTAGTCCAAAGTGACTTAGCCGAAACAAACAAGAGTGATTCTTTCATGATAAAGGATTTCACGATGATTATTTGGAAATCCTACCAGTGTTAACATCACGCCAGCGCTGAAAGTATGTCACATAGATTATGTCTATTATGGAAACAGGACTCCTATGTGGACCTTGACTCTTTTACTTAAAAATGAATTTGTTTCATTTTCTCTCAAAGTTGTAAAGCTTTATTTGTTTTTAAAGAGAGTATCCATTTGAGGGGGAATGACAAATTTGTTCAGAATAGGGGGAAAGGATGTCATTTTGATGGGGAGAGTGACAATTTGTGCTATTTTGAATTATAATTGTCATCGTAATTGTTGTTGTACTTCTGCTACTGTAACTTCATTGCATCCACGTCTCTAAAGATTTTGCATGATGTTCATAATTTTTTATAATCATCATGAGGGGGAGAAAAGCTATAGTTCAGAGACAACTGCTTAGTAGTGTGAAGACAAACTGCATCAACAATACAAGACACTTATGATCAATTATGTCAACTACAGAAGATTTAAAGATGAAAGATGATAAGTTGTCTATGATTGTTCAAGGGAAAGAATTGAAAGCTATTCATGATTCAAATGGGAGAGTTTGCTCACAAGAAAAGAGAAGATCAGAGAAGTAGAGATATGAAGATCAGAGAGAGATAAAGAAGTTTAGAGATCAAAGAGAAGAAAAGAGAAAAGGATTGAAGTTCCTGATTTGAACTTTAATTGAAAAAATTGCTTTCATCTCTAAGGAGGAGATTGTTGGGTACAAATATAAATAGAGATGAAAATAATTTTATTGTAAAAGTTCAGGGTTTGTTTTGTAAATATACAATACTTGTTATTGTATATAAATACTAGAAGCGGTATTGTTTGTTGGTACGGTTTTAGAAATCAATGAGAGATGCGGATTGCATGTAACTGAGAAGAATTGTCAAGCAAGAAACCGAACTCTCAATGTAATATTCTTCTCTCATATTAATGAAATCATTCAGTAGAGTGTGATCTTGTTTGTTGTTCATTATTGTTTAATGTTAAATTGAATTGTTGAATATTGAAACTCTCAAATGTCTTGGCCACCCGGAATTCGGGTCCAAACGAATTTCAGACCCAAACTGAAATTTGTAACTTCATTTTTTTAAGTGTTTAGTGTATTCATTCTCACCGGATACATCCGAAATTCAGGTACACCACATGTTTTCTCATACTTAGTTTTTCTATAAAGTTTAATTTTTCATGCATCATTCCATCCGAGTTTCTATCCCACCAGAAATTCGGATCACATCCTCCGAATTTCGATCCTACCCGAAGTTCGGTTCCCATGCATCCGAAATTCGGTTCATCAACCGATTTCAACCCTTAGCATTTTCTTTCAGTTTTTCATTTGCATTTCATTTTTTTTTATTATAAATCAAAAACAAAATAAAAAATTCCATGTCCTTGCATCATTGGTTCTAGATTAAAATACGTGTTTGAGTGAACACGTCTATTCTAACATTGGTATCTCAACGATCGACTTTAGATTTTATTCAGTAGAAGTTACATTCTATTGATAAAAATCACGATGCTTTAAACAGAATAGACGGGTTCAATCTCATTTTTTCAGACTTAATATCAATGTACTTTTAATACACAAGTCTGTTAAACTAAGTGTGTTGCATTTCTACGGGACTTATGGATCCCCAAATCACCCTCACCATTCCTCATCCTCACATCCCCAATAATAACCAACATTTGCTAGAGGATTCCCTACTTTCCGCCGATCAATTCACCGAGTTTGCTCCTCATAACTGAAAGTTAGACCTCTCAATTCTCCGTTCTGAAGCCGAGGATATCACTTTTGATATCCTCAAAGGCCATCCCATCTTCTATTCCCTAAACACCGCCATCTCCGTACCCATAATATACCTTCAACAATTCTGGCACCACCTGACATTTATCAATGAAGCAGTCCCTCATTTCACCACTAAAATAGATTCCGTACCCATCCGCCTAACCCTTCAAGCCATCCGCCACATTCTTTGACTACCCACAGATTACTTCTCAGTCAATAAATACTCATATGCACCCATTCCAACCCCAGCCTAGACCCTATAAGAAATACAATCAATAGGCTATGATGGTAACCTTTCCAAACAATCAGACTTCAAAACGAAGCAACTCTAGTCTCACTGGAGAGTTTTCTTTGACGTGATAAACAAGTGCTTCACGGGAAAGCATTCAGACCACGACTCTGCTTCTATACACGTGCTCGCCATGTTTGCCGCTTTCGCATTTGATCGACATTTTGATTATGCGGCATTCATCTTCGAGGAGCTAAAGCGGGCAGTCCAAGATAGAGGGACAAAGAGAGAGAGAGAGAGAGAGAGAGAGAGAGAGAGAGGAAGTTCATACCATTTCAGAGATTCCTACAGCTGTTCATTCAATACGCCATGGACCACGACAATGACATCCATGAGAGGCCTGAAGCGGACGTTTATAAGACAGTGGCTCTCCAACGAGTAAAAATCCCAACAGAAATCCCTAGAGTCCAAGTGATGAACATCCTGTTATCTCTTCTGTGACTGGACGACCAAAGTTAGGAAAGGGTGCGGGTATACTACCTGGGAGTGTATCCGGATGAGGCTCTGTCAGAACCGACAGAGCCAATCATATCCGATGGTGAGCAAATAATGAGTGAGGACGAGGGAGTACAAGAGGGGATTGAAAACATTCTGGGTTCAGGGGAGTGGGAGATGACTGTTGTGAGGGAGGTAGAAGCAGGTGAGATGCCAGAGACTGGTGATTCAGAAAGAACCGTCTCTGACCCTTTGAGGGCTGAGAGGATCATAACTTAGGGAGTCCAAACCCCCGAAAGCCGGACAAGCCCACATAAGACCACTAGTCCGGTGGTCGCACCAACCCATTCCAGCTACTCAGGTTCCCCTCAAAGGGAACCTGTTTCACAACACGGGGAATTCGCACATATTCCATCACCCTCTCATTCGGAGAGAGGTGATGTTGAAATAGGTAACAAGCCGCCCCCAGTGACCGCAGTTCACTTGACCACAGCTGACATCCCACCCCATATCACTCAGCACGACGCCTCTGTGGCGTCCCTGAAATTCAAAGACGCCTCCGTGGCGTGTCCAGTAACTACCAGATCTGCTCTCCCAACTGGGGAGGCAGAAAGGACGGAAGGAAGTCCTGAAGTGGCCACACAAATGCCATCCACTTCAGGCCATCAAGGGATAACTCCTGCGATGCTAACGATCGCAAACGGCCGCTTTGCGTGACGCCGGTTTAGTTACACAAGCTGACATGGACGTCCTCAAGGCGGCTTCCGAGGAATAACATTCCTCCCTTCTTTCATTCTTGAAGGGTAAGGGTGTTGCAACTCAGGAGTTGCCTCCAGGATCCCAATCAGTCCAATCCACGACATCTCTACAAGAACAGATCTCCACAACAGCAGCGTTATTCACTTATCAAATAGAAAGCCTCAAATGGCTAATTCTGCGCGTGGAGGAACAAATGAATAAAAGAATGGACCGGCTTGAATCAGCCGTTATTGATCTGCAGTCAATGTGCAGACCTCAGACTGAATCCTTAAAGAGAAAACATGATGACCAGGAGGACCCTGGTCATCCTGAGGGGGAGAAACGCCCTAGAATACAGCCTGAGGGAGAACTGCAAGGTGTAGGGGGAGCAGAAACAGAGCAAAGTGGGGAGAAACAATCAGGGGATCAAACAGAATAAGACGTGACAATGGCGATGGTAGTGTACGAGCCACCCTCAGAAAAATTCGAAATCATCTTAGATTCTGATTCAGATTCTGAGATTGATCTTGACGAACCATTGAAAACACCCAAACCTGAACCAGAATCACCACAAAAATCATCTTCTTCATTTGATTTCCTAAACTCCCCAACTCACGTACCACAAGAAGAAATCATGTCAGCTCTGAAAGCCCCTACCCCTCCTCCTGCACAACAACCCACTTCTAAACCAACCCCAATCCCACAAGTCCAAATTTCGTCCTCCCAATCCACTGAGACAACGGGTCCTAGAACTGTCGATTGCTTTGAAAAGGACCCAATTATAACCCCTATATACGACGGAACAGACCTGGATTGGGTTACGTGGTTTTTAAAGGGAAAATTTCATTCCCTTCTAGCCAGTGAAAGATATGCCCTAGGCTCGATCATTGGGGTCGAGGTCTAGTTGCTGAAGTTGAGGCCCCTCCAGTACAAGGGCTAAAAGATTTTTTGATGAACTTAAAAGCTGAAGATTTTCAACAACCATATCTCGAAGAGAGATTTAAGATGGTTTTCAGGAAAAATCCGGGAATGTACAACATGCATCTGTTAATGGAACTCAATGATGCATCTAGAGCTGAACAAGCAGAATATAACCAGATGATGCTGAGCGATAAGAGACGAAAATCTGAATATTGGTCGAAGTAAAAAATTATAAAGATAACATCCATCTCCATGTACAAGCGGGCCCGTATGTTCACACATTCTTTCAACATCCAAAGAGAAGATGGGTTATCTCAGCCGGTTCATGAGAGTGATCTTGACTTTATGAACCCTGATGACATTGAAACGATACACAAGAAGCTTAAAAATAAAGTGAAGGGGAGATTAAGTCATGTCACTGCTCTGGCAGCGTTGACCTGAAGCATGAGATGGCTGTCAATCATAAAGTGCTTAAAAGACTTCCAGATGTTCATTGAGAGTTTTATGGTCAAGGTTGGACTCAAGGCTCCAGAACAAGAATTTTTTGGTATCGATCATCAACCGGTGTATCGAGTATTCATGGGAGCTCAACAAGGAGTCATATTTTTTTAATAAAGATGGGCAGAAGAGGTTATGCGTTTTGAGGAGTTGTCCAGTTACTTCGATGACACTCTCCGATTAGTAAGAGCAGAGCTGAATGGGAAATTCCAGCAGGATGATGCCCAGACAATTCTGAACTCAAAAAGAAGCCTAAGGAGATACATGATCTCCTCAACGCAGTAGTGCTTATTAATGACAGGTTGCATGCTCGATAGGTAATTCATAGATTTGACGTTATAGTTGGCTTACGAGAATTTGCAGAGCAAGCATGTCATCCTCCACAATGATAGAAAAGGAGGAGATTGTTACATTCTAAATTTCGATCATGTGGAGTTCATTTTGTAATAGTTAGTTGTATATTATTTCCATGTAACTTAATTTCTTTCTATTGTAATTTAATTCTTGTATTTAAAAGTTGAGGGGTGTAGTTTGTAAACTCCTCAAACTTGCTTTTAAAACTTTGTCTCATTCTAAATTGAATTATACGACCGCCGCATTTCATCATATTCTCTCTCGACATTTTTCAACAGTGATTGAGTGTTCATTCTCATTGTTTTGAATATTATTGGTTATTATTGTGAGTGCTACGATTATCAAAGGGACGATTTAACTGAAGAAAAGATTAAGCCACCAACGAACAAGACTAAACAAGCATAAGAAATCCTAAAACAGCCGGCTCAAGGCCATCCTATTACTTACAAAACAAATCTCACCACATTTACACTCTGAGACTTCATCAACAGATG